>JAGFPH010007105.1:40909-69355 GCA_018207615.1 Philaenus spumarius | reverse complement strand
ATAACTCATTATATATAGCCAACTATATTGCTAAATATAATAACATATAATAATCTGTGCAATAAATGATATTACCTTTTAAAATCAAAATATATTTTTTAATATATTGGTAAAGCAATTCCTGTAGTTTAAAAGTGGAAAAGTATAAAATTAAAATAAATTAAACCTCTTAATCTATAAAAATTGTGAACTTATAAATTTGTGAAATCATTACAAGTGGTTCTGTGCATTAAAATATTGATAGTAAATAAAGTATAATTAATTTTTAATAGAACATACTGTACAGGTTTTCTGAATAAAAACTGAAAGAAATATAAGAAGAACATCGGAAGTGCTCTGTACTCTAAAAATGTTTATCTTATAGAAATAGCATAGAACGAGCAGTGTTGTTAAAATAAAAACTATTAATTGCGTTGTAATTTTTAAAGCTATGTTTAAAAAAACTCGCAGCTCTTTCGTATTTTATTTTTGTCATATTTGAACCATGAGATAAGATTAAACATTGATTTTTTATGTCTAATTATCGCACAAATGTTGTATGAAAATTGATAAACACGACAACTGAGAAACTGCTATTCTTGCAAGACGTTTTGATCTGGTAAGACATTCTAGATTTATTTTTTATTTGAATTTAATGTCCAGTATTCTTGGGTATGAACAATTTGTAACAAATTTTCTTCATCTCATTGAGGCGAAGCACGTACTTTTTCTTTACATATGGTCGGAAGCTTAGTCTTCATACGACATTTGGTTTAGCTAACCATAGTATATCCAATAAGTCAAGAAATTTTTTTACAAATCATTCCAGATTTATAATATTTTTGTTGTAATTTATTAAGGGTATGTTGAACTCAATTTTGAGCTTACGTTCGAAACATTACAATATTTTTTTAATAATTATTTTTCTAAAATCGGACGTCAAACCCGCCCCCTCCCCCACCCTCGAGATATCATCAGAATACTTAACCATTTTCAGCCTTATCAAAATCCGTCAATTCACGTAATAAAATTCGGGAGAATCAGAAATTTATTACATGAATTGCTTAAAGAATACTGGAGGGATTTTATGTCCGATTGAAAAAAAAATTATTACAAATGATATCGCAATTTTTCTATTATATTTATTCAGTCAGTAAAAATCACAATCAACATGCCAATAAAAAAGGAATAGAATAATCATTTAGTTTTGAAAAGAGTTGTTGATGGTAAAAGAACGTAACCAATATAATACGAGCTCTGTCTAAAAAGTAAAAACAGAATGTACATTAGAAATACCTTTATTGGCTTTCAAAATACTCTCCACCAGACACAACGCTCTTCTGTCAACATTCGTATAGCACCTCAAAACTGTTGGAGAATTCTTCATGTAGGATCATTTTCAGAATTGCCATCACTTGGTTCTGAATCTCTTCGATGTCCGCAAACCGTAATCCCTTTAAGGTCTTCTTAAGACGTGGGGAACAAATAAAAATCAGCAGGCGCCAGATCTGGAGAGTACGGTGGGTGTTGCAAAACTGTCAACGCCATGCTGAGTCAAAAATTTGCTTATAATTATGTTGGTATGCGATGGGGCATTGTCGTGCAATAACATACAATTTCCAGTCTGGAACATTTGTAGATACACTGCAACAAACGTTTGAGAACCTCCATGTAGAATGCGGCATTCACCATTTGGCCAGCACAAACGAATTCCTTACGGATGATTGCTTCTTTGTCAAAAAATGTGATCAACGCAAGGTCTTCACTTTGGATTTTTGAATGTGGTTTTTGTTTGTCGCGGTGAAGAAGGAGACCACCATTCCATTAATTGTTTTTTGGTTGTACTGGTAACACCAAGTCTCGGCTTCTGTGACAAAGAAACCCAGAAAATTCGGATTCCGGTCAAACATATCGATAAAATCGCCACTGGCCTCAAAAATTCTTCCTTTTTGATCACCTATTAGGATGTGCGGAACAAATCTTGCGTTTGCCCAATTCTTCATGGACGATGGCCCCCATTATGTCTTTGCTAATACGCACTTCTTCTGCTATTAATCGCAGAGACAATCGCCGATCTTTTGTTAGCAACACTTGCACACGTTAATGTTTTCATGCGTACCGAACGCGGTTCGCCCTCCACCGATTTGCCAGCGCCAATCCTACTCCTACTTTGCCAATCGTACACACATTTCCTACTCACAGCATCCTGCCCGTACACTTGCACCAACATCTCATGGGTTTCTGTCGCCGTTTCCCCAATTTGAAGCAGAACTTAATGTTGTGTCGTTGCTTCGTGGCTTTTCGACGCACACTACTCGGAACACTCTGTTGCAATTACTAAAAGTACTGCAATAGAAGCCTCGCACAATTTCCAACAGATGGCAGGTCCAGACATGTTCATGCCTGCGTACGCATGCACACGCGCTGTTTGAAGCATTAAATACCGATATATTAGACCATTCACTGCACTTTTTAGACAGTCCTCGTAGTATAATAACTATTAAGAATATTGAAATATTTTTTTGTGCAAGATTTATTTAGATAAGATATTACAGTATATATTTTGAATTCTATTATTACAGAAAATATAATTTGTGCCGCTAAACAAACGAAAATGCAGGCATTCAACTATTTGTTATTTTCGCTCTTCGCTCTGATCCTCATCGGTACAACAGTTACTAGAGCTTCAGTTGATTCACATGTGTACGTTTCTGGTGGATTCAGTGGAAGAGAAGTCGAGAAAAATGTCAAGCAAGTTGGAAAAAGTGTCGAAAGAATTGGTCGGAACATTGGAAAAACTGTCGAAAGAATTGGTCGGAACTATGGAAAAGCTGTGGGAAAAGTTGTGGAAAAAGCTGGCCGTGAAATAGAGAGACCTTTCAAAAGAATATTTGGATAGTAACTATGTTTAAAATTTTTAAAACTAATTAATTAAAAACAGTTTTTTGATTCAAAATTTGGCTCATTTTTGAAACAATCATTGTGTAAAATAAAATATTAAGATAAGTATTTGAAAATAAAATTATAGTTTTTTGAAAATTAATTTTGTCCTTATTATGATATATCTCATCTGAATTTAACTGATTATTCGGTCAAAGACAGAAGCATAGATTAATTAGTAAACACCTGTAATACCGAAAGTATCAGTGGACTGAATAAGTAAATAACAGTTATTCAAATCTCTAAATTTGATTTAGACTGATAAAATTATAATCTATATTATCCAGATAGAAAATACATGACATCACGAATTATACTGAACAATAAAAATTTCTAGGAGTTTCTACCACATACATATAAACTTTAGTAAGGTATTAGCATACAAATTGAAATTCTCCACCGGTGATTCGATATCGAACTACCGAGATATAAATTAACTGGTTACACATTTCAAATCTACTGATACGCATACCTGTTTCCTTTTAAAAAATAGCTTAAATCATATTTTGAAAGATAAGTATAAAATTGTAATTTATGACATTGACTGGTTATTAGTTTGGAAAACCTTGCTTTGTAAACGAGAAATAAGAACAAAGACGTTTAAATTAAAACAACCTTAGGCGAACCAACTACTGTAATTTTTTCTGCATTATTGTAGAATATCATAAAGTATCATAGGTTATGTGAAAATGAATAATAAAAAGTTTTTCTTTGCATATAATAAACGACATTTAGTTAAATTTTCATAAAAATTAGTCGTGTCTTATTAACTTCAAAAAACCATTACTATGTAAGTTCTTCACTAATTTGGTCCAACCCTATTGATTAAAAGTTGATAATTTATTCATAGTTTAAAATTAAATATAAAAGTTTTAAATGCAAAACTTTTTAATAACTATAATGTGAAGATTTCTGAAATTGTTGGAAATAGTATATTATGACGCATGGCCAGAAATGCATGCCAGGGCATTTAACTTCATGACCAAGGGTCATATACTATTTTCCTTCATCCCCCCTCAAAAGTACGCCTAATAATTAATATTTTTACATTGAATTATTAAAATAAAGCGGTGCTGAATGTAAGGTTGTAATTGTTTATTCATGTGCGTGTTTACTTTCTGACCGGTATTAATACGGTCTTTTACTATCAGTAGGTCGAATATAAGTACATGGGTAGGTGAAGCCCGTCTGACTTTTGCAAAACTGAGGCGAAGCCGAGATTAATGCTTGTCGAGGCGGGCATCACAGACAAATGTACAAGCTAGTAATTTTTAGACTCACTTATATCACATTACAATTGATATTGCAAATGGATAGTAAGACTGACAACAATACAATCAAAATTGTTATTTGCATTAGAAAATTCTTAATTTATTCATAAAAATTATAATTGCTTTTGTTTTTTTATCGAAATTCCTTATTTCCTCTTCGTCGGCGGAATCATACGAGGATATTTCGTCCATTGTGATGAACGTTTATTTGTTTTTAATTGGTGAGGTTATGCATGGTGAGGCGGGGACGAAGAACATACATTTTACTTTACTGTTATCAATCAATAAAATCAATATGTTTTTAGTGTACATTTGAAGCTTTCTAATAATTTTTGCTCAGTTTCTCTTCTTGAATTTACTTAATTCAGAGCAAACATCAGTTCAATATAAAATTTACTCTTTCTAATGAAACACTACAACAAATAAAAATTAACCCAAAAGCATTTGAAAAAGAGGAAGCTATATCCAAAAGAAAGTTTCATTTCATTGATAGTTTTCGCGAGAACTTGAAATAGCCTATAAATAAGACTAAAATAACTTTTCCCAAAGATTCTTAAAAGCTACTTAATAAAATAAAATTCTATGAACTGAACATCATTTAACCATCATTACAGAAAAAGTATAAAAATTAAAATATATAAATTACACGTATAAAGAATCAATCATATTTACAAAAAGTCAAATCATTATTTGGTGATTTATGTTACAATTACTGTTTACAAAAAACATTTACCGTTTAGGTATCATTAATAATATAATACAAAATTCTTTAAACTTCTCTAAACTTTGAGGACGCATTATGCCAAATTTTTGGCAGAGATTTTTTCTAAATGACTATAATACCACGATCTCTGTCTCTTCTTCAAGAAAGCCTTGGCCATGTAAATTGTCATTTTGAGCCTCGAGATGGACTAATTTTTTAATGCTGCCCCATTTATAGAGTCTCTTTTCACTAATAATGACAAATTATATAATCAGATTGCTGTAGGGTTAAAACAAAATTCATATTTGTAGTTGCATAGTGTAGCTACCTAACTTTTGATGCAAGTCAGATTTGAATATCTTCTCGTAGCACTGAGAAAAAGAATCCAAGTAAATTGTATTTCGACCAGACCCAGTCTCCCCTCTATTACACTAATAAATATTTTCCCTGATATAATATAATGAAAACGACAATTGCTACAAAGAGTAGAGTACATTTTCTTATTCATTTATAGTATTATCAATACAACCAAAGAGACATGGAGCGTTTATCTCGTGTGACTAAAATATATGTATATAATTATAATAAAAGCAATTTCCCAATATACAATCTCATCCCTCTGTACTCTCGAACGTATAAATATATGTATATATATGTATTACGTATTCTTTTATCTGCATAGGCGTAACCAGGGGGGGGGTTTTGGGGGTTATAACCCCCCCCATTGAAAAAATATTTCGGGCTTTGTTTATATTAAAATACCTAACTTGTTTTCAACACCTATGCAAATGTTAAGCTACAAGAAATTATCAATATATTGCTGACATTATCTTTGGTTAATTGGGCACTGACACTTTATTTTATATAGATACAGTGTAGTGTATCAAAGTATAGTGTTCTAAAGGCAGCACACGGCGTTTTCCGCCACAGGTTATTTGCCGTCGCCGTCATATCAACAGTGGCGCGAAGGAGAGTATTAGAGCGTACACATTCGCCGGAAAAATAAACGATCTGTTTATTTGCCGCTGACGGTAGCTGTGTAGCCGCTTGCTGCCATTTTAATCGATGGATTTTCCATTGTCTTTGCCGAAACAGTGGTTAATGTGACCAAATGCACACCAATTTTTCTTATTTTAGTACTTTTTTCGTAGAATACTATCATCCAGCCGCATGTGCAGTTCGTCAAATGACGAAACCAACATTCTTAAATAATTGAAAAATGTTTCTTCTAGTTCCTCAAATCAGGAAACACAGTGTAGAATGCTCCAAAATCTTCTCTTCTTTTATTTATTGATTGGACGAACGAAAATAAGTATATTTTTTTGCTTCCTTTTCAATTGGCGAAGGAATAACAATAAAGCGAGAGTTGCTCTCTGTTCATATCAATAAAACATTAAAAGAAATAATATATCATAACACACTTCGTGATTAATGAACTAGACTCTTCAGTTTAATGAATCCCAATGATGCTTTTTATGAGTGGGAACGGTAACTAATCCGCAGTCGGCAAAAAAATTGTTGTGTGTTCCAAGCCTATGAGGTTAGAGGCAGCGCACGGAAATATTTGGCGGGGGATGAATCATGGTTTCTATTCTAAATTATTCTAAAGTAGGCCTGAATCTCAATTAGAAGTGGAAAATTATACATACCTTATATCGTTTTAAAGTATTTTCGGGAAGCCTAAAACGTGTTATTTTGCATCTTAATTTAACCCTAGAACCAGCAATGTTAACGAAAATTTATTTTTTAGCATTTGCAAGCATTTTTTCAAAAATTTGCCAAAAATAGTAAATGAACTATAGTAAAAAAGTGATCCACAGCTTTTTTGTAGAGAAAGGTTCAAAGAATTTATGTATGCTAGTCAAAAAACGATAGATGTAAAATTTACAAAGTTTTTGGCTCAAGAAACAAAAAATGTTCAGTTACGAAAGGTAAAGGTACAGTTTTAGGTATACATAAAAAGTAGTAAACATTTTTTTAAATTCTTTCCATAAATGGAAAAAAAGTTTCGTAATTTAGTTCTAAATAGAACTGTATAAAAATATTTATCAATTTCAAATTTCTTATTTTGAAAACAAGAGTTTTTATGTTACTGCTACAAGACTGCTATCAGAACTATGCCAAGTTTGAAACGTAATTTATTAATATATACTTTGCCCAAAAATTAAATATTATTATAACAAAGTGTAGAGAATAAATCAAAGAATTGAACTGTATACTCTTAAATGATCTTTTCATAAAAGTGTTTGACATATTAGTAAATGATCTTATTTGAATAACAAAAGTGAGGAGAAATGTAGAAACATCCCACTTATGCTTGGTACACATCGGTCGGATATGAAGCTGCATGGGGAATAACCGTTAATTTGAAATTACAGCCTTGGTTTGAGAACGTCGATACGCTCTCTTTCCCAAGCTCATAGACAACAAACCTTTCGAGCAAAACATATTTGGTTCATAGGAAATGTTAGTGTGAAGCATTCTCTACACATACATATCAAAATATGTCTAAAAATAGACTACCATCACACAGATATCACGTGTAATTAGTAAGGCTGTTTATTGGTTGGAAAACTGACCAATTGCAAGGGTCTACAAAACGCCCCACAACTTTAGAACTATTTGTCCAATTTTTGATTGGATGGTAGTTTTCGATATGGGAAAGTGTGATGCATCCATCAGTATATATATATATACATATATATAACTCAGAAAAATACTGGGCGAGCTATAGGGAGGGACATAGAAACTGGAAATTAACGGTAATTTCGACGTAGTATTTCATTTGCGTGACATTTGCTTTAAAAATCAAAACTAAAACGATGATAACGTATGTAAATATACGTTTTAGAAAGTAATTGTAAATACAAAAATTAAAGTTTGAAATATTACCTTTCCAATGGTGTTTGTCTTTTTGAGATTGGAAGAGTTTTAGTGGGTCAAATATTCGATACAAATACGTTACAAATGTGTTGTCGTAGCCGGGAGTGCCGACCCCCCCCATACGGTCGTCCTGGTTACGCCTATGTTTATCTGTAAAATAATAATTAACCTCGCACACACTACTCAGAAAGAACATATATACATAAATAAATGTATTGTGCCGTCTGACGAAAGAAAATTTAAATTGGAAGCCGAACTGGACCGAACCTAAAGACAGCACATGTATTTGACAAAATTTTACTCCAATATTTACTAAGTGACAACTTGCTTACCTTAGCTGACGAAAACGAGATATCTGAAATATTCTTTCACAGGCAAAGACAAAAAATACAATTGAAATGGTGTAATTAACAATTTGTTTATTATGAAAATTTATACGCCCTTAATTAAACAAAATTATTTATAAAATTAATACGCCCCTGAAAATGAATTTCATTACAATTTATTAAAAAAAAAAAGAAAGAAAAACCCTCCTTTACAGAACAAACAAAACAAACAAAACCCACCCCTTTAAAAATGACAAGTAATTAATTTAACATAAGTACATGGTTAACATTAAAGAAAATATAGTAACATGAAGTTACTGATATACACAAATTTAAAGAATAAATACCAAGTGTATTAATGTACTTAGTTATTTGATTTAGTTATATATTTGTTTAAATAGTTGGCCAACGTTTAACTTATAGATATGCGCATATATTGTATAATAAAAAAAATAATTCCAAAAATAAAAAACAAAATAAAATAAAGAGAATTTTGATTTATTATATCTTTTATTATTAGTGTCAACACTAAAAAAAAATGAATTTGGAAAATTAGACCCTGGAGGTTTGAAAAACGAAAATTAGGTAGGCCTACTGTGCTCCTCCCTATAAAAATATATATGTATAAACTAAAGCTAACCTAATTTAGGCTAAATTACACATAGTTTAAAAAATTATGAGCCTGTTATATATGGATAAAAATGTTGCTGTTCATAATCATAAGTTTTTTTACTTTCTCCACCCTATACGTAGTATATGGAGAAAGTATTGTTTTCGTAAAAATGTTCGAATTTGAATTTTCAGTTGAATTATCTGTTTTGGTGCTCCCAGAACCCCAAAAAATTGTTTAGTGCAATTATCTGTGTTGGTGCTCCCTGAACCCAAACATATTTTTAGTGGAATTTTTTGTTTTGGTGCTCCCTGAACCCAAAAAAGTGTTTTTAACGTGGTGTCTGTCTGTCAGTGTGTCAGTATGTATACACGACCAGAGGGGACACTATTGGTCCGATTTTCATGAAATTTGGTATGTAGGTACTAAACCCTAATATCTCCAGGCGTTTTTTTCATTTTTTGGAATTTTTAATTTTTAAGGGTAATTTACCCCTAAAAACCAATAAAAAACGACAAAAATGCAAATTTCTCAAAAACGGCTCTAACGATTTTGATCAAATTTTCAGTATTTATAGTGCTTAAGATGCCAAACAAAATGACACCACCCGCTTTTATCAAAACTTCGGCGTTTCATAATTATGGGGAAATGTTAAAAAATAAACAAGTTTATGTTGTCAATCTAGCATCACGGCGACGGCCGCACGGGGTAGCACAACGGTAGCGAGGACGGCCAGTAATTCAAAGGTCGCGCGATCGAATCCCGCCTGGGACAATAACTTTTTTATACGATTGACGTAGGTAGAATATTATTTTTTTGTTTTGTTCTAAAAAGTAGTAAATAAAATGATTAAAAACAATATTATTTTGACTACAGTAAGTTGGGAGAAAGTTTGTGTCAGTTAACTGATACCGTTTATTTATAGTGTAACCAGTTAAATAAATAACTTAAACTCCACTTATCGCATTTATGATGATCAGTGTTGAAGTACATAGTTAACAACAGCTGATGCGAGGTTAGTAGTTTTCTTTTATAAGCCAAATGACGCAATCATTTCATATTCTTTGTGCAGAACTTGGACCAGATATAATGTAGATAAAATACAATACAGGAATTAGTTTGGTTTAAAGAACTTAAAAAAACAACATTGGGCGTGTTTGATATTGAACTACAACAAACTACAGCTGTAGTAGGTTTCTTGTTGTAATTGGTTTCATCTTGCACAAACTGACCATGTGGCATACTACAGCAAGACGTTCGATTTAATTAAATTATTCTTTCTTTTGCCCTTATAAAGCTGGTAAAGTTTGAATTAACCATTCTGTAATAAAATTATCACTATGGTCAGTGAGTAGGAAAGTGAAAGTGAGGGAGGGGTGGAAGGGGCAAGGTTCAGTTATTTGTGCCACGTTTCTTGTTTCAAGGCTATATACATTTTAAGAAATTGTGATCAGTCCGTAGGCAAAAAAAATCCAATTTACCAATATTTTAAACCCTTCAAAAAAATTTCGTAAGACTTATAATTGTACAATATTTTGTTTAATTGGAATATCTATCTCATAAATAGTATATATTGTTTACGATTTCACCATGTTAAGACAAATCGTTCATTGTATATGATGATAAATATATAGATTGGGGCAGCAAAATATATAGATAGATGCCCCGATCTGGATTTGCATGGATCGATAGAGAAATCAAAGTTAAATGTATATTAACAAAAAAAATATATCAATAAATATATTATACTATGTATTTTTATGGGGATTTTTAGTAACTTTGACCCCAAACCACCTAAAATTTCGAATTTTTTTAAACCCTTTCTTAGCGAGGACCTATGGCCCTAGAGGAAGCTATATACCAAATTTCATTCCAATCCGTTTGGTAGTTTTTGGAGAAATCGTGATTTAGTAACTTTGACCCCAACCCTCCCCTAAGATTTCGAATTTTTTAAAACCCTTTCTTAGCCAGCACCTACGGCCTTAGATGAAGCTATATATACCAAATTTCATTTCAATCCGTTCAGTAGTTTTAGAGAAATCGTGATTTAGTTAATTTGACCCACCCAAACCCCCCTAAAATGTCGAATGTTTTGAAAACCTTTCTTAGGTTGAAAATGAATGTTTGAAAACCTATGGCCATAGAAGGAGCTACATTCCAAATTTCATTCCAATCCGTTTGGTAGTTTTGGAGAAATTGTGATTTAGTAAATTTGATCCCCCCAAACCCCTCCCCTAAGAGTTCGAATTTTTTTAAACCTTTTCTTAGTGAGCACTAATGGCTCTAGAAGAAGCTACATACCAAATTTCGTTCCAATCCGTTCAGTAGTTTTTGAGATTTTGTGATGAGTCAGTGAGTGAGTGCGTGGTATTTATCTTATATATACAGGATGGTTATAAAATCACTTCAGCCCCCCCTCCCTTTATTAACTTTTGTGTTTGTTAAAACAAACAAATATCCTTTGGGGAACGATACTAACTTAACCCAAAGTATCTTTTGAATCAATCGGCAATAAAAAATTGATTCCAAATCGATTTCGTAAATTTTATTTTTACTCCTCCATCTTAGAAATTTTGTAAAAAATAAATTTACGAAATCGATTTGAAAGCAATATTTTAGGTCAAGCACTTTGAAATAAACATTTTTTGTCTCTTGAAGTATTTTCTAAAAACTCTTCCTTTTCGAGATATTAGCAACTGTATATCGATTTATTTCAACACGTTTAGGGTCGCCATTTTGTTTTGGGTAGTCCGATTTTTATTTTCTTTATGTCATTTTCCTATTCTTAAATATTCCTTTAAAATGAGGTATCACATGTGCATACTTCCCATTTAAAAATTTCGAGTTGCCCCCAAAATCCCCCATTTTTAGGGGACACTCCAAATTTCCGATTGCTTCAGAAGTCAGAAGATACTTTGGGTTAAGTTAGTATCGTTCCCCAAAGGATATTTGTTTTATATATCAAAAGTTTAACAAAAGTTAAAAGGGGGGGAAGTAACTTTATAACCACCCTGTATATATATAGGTAGAATATAACTTTGTGTGATCGATGTCCAACCGACTTATTCACTAAAATTTTAACAAGCAGAGAGACAGAATAAAAAACATTAAGAGAGAAGAGATAAAGTCGTTACATACCGACTACGTTATTCTCTGATGCTGATGCTGCTTAGGCTATATGTATATGTATCATGGATTTGTGACCTGAAATTGGTATTACAAAAAAGTATAGTCAATAATCTTTCATTAAGTACATCGATGGAACATTTTTTTTTGCTAACCTTCTTATACATTCGTAAATGTTACAAAAAAATGTTGAACAGAACCTACATATTTTAACGTTGCAAAAAAAACACAATAAAAATAATTTTCACTCACAAGCTGACAAAAATTTAAGACACTATTTGGCATAAAATTAGACTTTTTTACTCCTGAGAATTTCATCAAATCGAAAAAATAAAAATCAGTACCAGATGGAAAATCTTACAAGGACCCTTTCATTAAAAGTCTAATTTTGAAGCATATTTACTACCTCTATCAAGGTGGGAAAACCCCCATATACTTATCAAATCCCAACCCAAAAACTATTAAACGGTATAACTCCGCCATTTTGAATCGGATCGAAAAACAAAAACATTATCTCTGAAAAATCCTACTAGGACCCTTTCACCAAAAAATCAGCAATTTTGAAGCATATTTGCTACTTATCAATTCGGGAATAAAACATATAGACTATATATAAAGTAATGAATTTTGGGTATCGTCTCCGAATGGTCTGAAATGGATAAAAAATAAGTCCTACCCTCCTCCGACCAACCGTTTACAAATTGGGTCGAGTGTAATAGCTCTTATTTTTTTCAAAAATTCGGCTAGTAAAGTCGCTATGTGATACGGCGCTAAATAATCGATTAGTTTCATTAAAACGGCGAGCTTGTATATTACAATATTATCGATTATGCGCAAATAAAGTCCACGAACACGGCGCGCTTTTATCGAGGAGTTAGGTACAAATAAAATAATAATGTGCAAACAACATCGAAAAAAAGCTAAACTCAAGTGGAGGAATAAGATACAGAGAGGAAAAGAGAAATAAAGTAAATGAAAAAACAACAACAACAAAACGAAACAAGATGAAGATTATTAACGAATCGGTTTCAGTTTGGATTTAGTGATTTGATCTGAAAAGACAGTCTGTTGAGTATTTGTGCAGTTACTGAGATCATAGGAATTGAGCAAAAATGAGGAAAGTGTGTTCAAAAATGGTGCCCTACATCTCACACCTGACAAAAAAATTCTCGAATGAACATTTGTGCTGACACTTTGAAAACAATTTAAAAGGATTTTAAACTCTCGGAAAAAGGGATAACATGCGATGAATCATGATTCTTTACATATGATCCGGAAACTAAGCGTCAATCAATGCATTAAAAGGGAACCTGTTCACCAAGACAGAAGAAAGCTTGAATGACCAAATCAAAATTCAAAGCAATGACGAATGTTGTGTTTTTCAACTTTAAACATTCCTGTGGTTGTGTGTGTAAATTGGTACCTGAAGCTCAAACTGTGAATCAGCGCTTGAGGTCTTAACTACTTTCCACGAATGATGAAGAAGAAAGTGACATGAGTTGTGGAAAAACAAGTCATAGATTCTTCTTCAGTTCCATACTGAATTGTCTGTCAAGACATTTTTTGGCCAATTAAAGGCTTCCTGTTTTGTTACATCCACTCTATTTACTCGACCTTTCACCCTGTGACTTTTATCTGTTCCCTTAAGTGAAATCGGTGCTGAAAGGAACGAGATTTGAAACAGTCGAACCTGTAAAAGATAAAACAGCAGAGACCATGAATAGGCTTTCTGAAAATGACTTCAAACACTGTTGTCACCAATCGAAAATTTTTATGGATCATTGAAGGGAAGCGAGTATATTGAAGTATATGATCAAGTTATGAATAAAAAAATAAAGAATTTTATAGCGATAATCAATTTATTTTTTTTTGTTAGTTAGTGTACCTTGGTCCATGCAACGATGTACACGTTCTACAATTGTCCGGCACAATTAAGTTATAAAAGTGTTGTAATTGTTGTGTGTTTTTGTGTTTTTTGAACGTGTGTTTCTGTGTTTTTAATGTGTAAGTATAACTTGACAATGGGATTACGGTCCCGAAACGCATCGTAACATTCTAATGACAAAAATAAGTCACATGACAGACCAATAACAGGTAATATTTAATATTATTATTATGATATTATCCTATATATTACTATTCAAAGTGACTTGGAAACCAAGAATCATGCAACTAAAACAATAACAATAACCGGAATAAGTACTACTTAGGTGGTGGATACCAGTGAAAGATGGCTACCAAACACAGTATTACCACTGAAGAAGATGGCTACTCCTTGAATAAAAAACATAATTTCCATCACTTCTTCAAAAAACGGTAAGCTCACAAAATGGCCGCAAACTTCATATTTGTTAAAAATCGTCCAAGTTTTTGTATTTTAACCATGATTTTATACTTTTATTCTTTATATGTCTTCATAAAATCTTATAATTTTATGGAGAGGGAGAGAGAGCTCACCCTGCTGTCTTGCTCTTTCCTGCGCTACGTCAGTGTGGCCGCTGTGACTGTGAGTGAGTTGTGGAGGGGGAGCCGAGATAAGGAGCCCGATTGGCGTTGCGTCGCATTTATTGAGTTGTAGCTATGAATACTTAAATGTTAAGAAGCGCAAGTCTTATGGACTCAATTCGTGTACTCTCGCTTTGTCTGGTCGCCATGTACCAGAGAGAGAGGGGAGAAAACATTGTACCTCGCGCTCTCTCGCACTTCACCGCGAGTTAAATGGTTTGCCAGCGCTTCCTCGCAGTTCATTGCTGTACTACAACTTCAAGTTAGAAAAATCTATTCAAATTTACACAGGACCTGCGCTTCTTAACTTTTAAGTATTCATTGGTTGTAGTCCTTTAAAACCACGTCTGTTATTTAAACGAGCGAGGTCTACTGTTCACAGAACTACTAGTAAACTGTCATGTGAACTAATTAGGCCTAAACTTATTACGTCTTGTAAATGTGTAGCAGTGGACAAGAAGAGCCTACAGTCAAGTAGTCAACTCACAAGACATTTGCAAGGTACTGTAACACGACGCCAATTATCATTACATAGATTTGTTTTTATTATTATTACATTGATATTAATTTAATGCACTTATTTGGCAATATTTAAATTGACTGGTCCTTCGGAACACTCTATTATTAATTTGTTAACGCCATTATTCATTGGTGCTCAGGCTGGATGTTGTAATTTTGTGAATTGAATCACGCTAGAAATAGTTATACTTTCGTTCCCATTTAAATACATGGAGAGCTAGTATTTAGCAAAACATTTTACTGTAGAGCATTTGCTTTGAGCAGAATGCTCTCTTAGTGTTCGGCCGGCCTTACTCCTTGTAAGTGATCTTACAGCAGTAGAGGCCAGATATCACAAGTCTTGCGCTAAGCGTATCTTTGCTCGAGTGTCCAATTTACGCTCTAAGGGGTGTTGAGAAGTTGATGACATTACCATTTGCGTTGAATAAATTTACTAGTTCGAAGGAAATGAAAATGAATGCCAGTTCACTGTACCTGAAATTAATAAATTTATTTTTGACTTAATTGTATATACTTCTTATCAGTTTTAGTAAATACAGTGGATTTTGCCTATACGTAAGAAAAAATGCCCAAATTTTTACATCTTGTTTTGATATTTCATTGACAATAATTTTTATTTATTTATTTATTTTATTTATTTGAACCAGTAAGAATATTACATATGTATTTTTATTATACAGTAGTAATTCCTAAAGAGGTATGAAAATACCTGTGCGTAGGAAACTGGCATATTACATGCTAATTAAACTATAAACTAAGAATATAAAATATATCAAGCATGCAAAATGTAGGAGATACCGGTAACAATATAAATATGTTTGCTAACAAAAATAGAAATCTTCCATCAGATTCCAATAAAAACCAAACAATAACAATAATTAAACAATTAATAAATATAATAATAATTAAATTTAATATTAAAATTATACATTTTCTCCTATCCATTTTTTTAAGTTATTCTTAACAAGTTTATTGCTTTTATTCGTTGCTAATGTTTTACATTCATTAGGTAATCTATTGAATAATTTAACAGCAACAATATAGGCTTAACTATTCTTATTGCCAATTGTTTTACAAATTTTTGGTAAGACAATACTTTTATTTCTAGTTCTACTTGTTGAAATTTCATATTTACATTTAAGTTCATTATAGTGATATACCATTGATTCCAAACAAAACAATTGTTCCAAGATTTAAGATTAATTTAAATGTATCATTAATTAAAAATAGATTTTTCTTAAATTTTCTAAAAAATTATTATTATAAATGATACTGATGAGTTTTTAATTAAGAATACCAATTTATAAAGTTAATTAGTTGAGGAGTAGATTTGTGACTGGCAGGTACCTTTTTCGAGACTGCTACGCGTATAGCTGTAGATCGAAAATTTGAATTTTTGTATTTGTAGACTTGATTGAATTTGAAATGTTAGGTACTTGCTGAACGCAGAATTAGATGCCCTACAACTTTAATTCAGTACGTCCTTTCATTTAGAATTGCCGATTCCACGGTACGAACGTTTAAAAGTCTTTGTATTGACTTTTTAAGTGAAGTTGGTAAAAATCGTTATTCTTTGACCATTGATTTTGACCATACATCAGAGTCAAATTAAACGTTGTGGGTAACCAATCAACGCATATTTTAGTGCTCTTTAATTTATACGAGAGTAAAATTTTCTGTAAGATGTTTACTTTAGGAGTTAAAATCAAAAAACTGGAAAAGTCCGAACATTTTGGGGTTTTTTGGATCCCTTCTTTGAAGCTCGCAGCTAGGTGGTGCAAACCTAGAATACTTCAATTTGATGTCAAATAAAGCGATCAAAACGATTTCCAGCTTTCCAACATTTATTTCCACCACCAGGTCTTATTTAACTGAGCTAGTACTACAACTTCAAGTTAGAAAAATCTATTCGAATTTAGTACACAGGACCTGCGTTTCTGAACTTTTAAGTACCGTACCGTATTCATTGGTTGTAGTCCTTTAAAACCACGTCTGTTATTTAAACGAGCGAGGTCTACTGTTCACAGAACTACTAGTAAACTGTCACGTGAACTAATTAGGCCTAAACTTATTACGTCTTGTAAATGTTTAGTAGTGGACAAGAATAGCCTACAGTCAAGTAGTCAACTCACAAGACATTTGCAAGGTACTGTACCACGACGCCAATTATCATTACATAGATTTGTTTTTATTATTATTACATTAATATTAATTTAATGCACTTATTTGGCAATATTTAAATTTACTGGTCCTTCGGAACACTCTATTATTCATTTGTTAACACCATTATTCATTGGTGCTCGGGGCGGATGTTGTAATTTTGTGAATTGAATCACGCTAGAAATAGTTATACTTTCGTTTTATATACCGGTACCTTCAATTACATTACTTACGCCGTTAATTGCGTTTGCGTTAGTCTTATGCTGGATGTTATGCCGGGTTTCCACCAAACAGACAAATCAAGAAACAAAAACGGTTTTTCTCAACAAAAACAACCAATGTCTTGTAAAAACTGAACAGTTCTAAACATTTTTGTTTGAAAACTGTGTTTTAGTAAACAAAACACTTTCCCATCTTGAGTCAGTAGATCAAAGGAAAACAAATTTTTATTTAGTTTTTCGAAAACAGAACTGTTTTTAAAACTGTCCATATGGTGGAAACCCGGCTTTACCAGTCAAGTTAGAACGTTAGAACTGTTTCTGTTTGATGCCGCCAGCCAATACCACCTATAATACAGGTGGTGTTGCGCCAGCCCGCCATATTGTCTTGTCACTTTGATATAGCTAGAGCTAGGTTGAAGGTCGTAAGGATCGCGCATGCGCTCGCGCTGAAACTGTCAGACAGAACGACTTCGCTGTATTGACAACAAACAGAATACAGATGTTCGAGTTATTTGTTTGTAAACATTGAAGTGAGGTTATACTTAGGAAACTTAGTGAGCATTCGTAATACATTATTATGCAGTACTACCGGTATGTCATTAGTTTCTTCTATATATAATATTCGCTAATCATTTAAATATTATAATAAGGTGAAGTGGGGTAAGTGGAATCAAGTGTAACATCTGCTTATCAGAAACTGATAACAAGTTATTTTGAGAAAAAAGTTCCTTGGCATGTTTCAAGCTGTTTGTCACAGTATTTCACTTTAAAATCTCTACAAAAAGTTCAGCATGTATTATGTATTTGTTAATGCAGTTTTGAAAAGTGCTTATGTTTTGAGACGAATAGTAGGGCCCTTGTCGAAATCTGGTTTGTTCCTGCTTTTTAACAAATGCATTTAGAACATTGCTTTTTCATATGTTTGGTAGAGTTTAGCAGGCAGATTGTAGTGGTGTTTTTTTATTCCCTCTTGCTTAGCCTACTTATTTTTTTGGTTATACTTACCCCACCAATTTAAGGTGGGGGAGTAAGTGTAACCACAGATACTGGGGTAAGTGGAACCAGTGTTGCTACATTTATCCCGTTACTTTTAGTTGCCATTATTAGAGAATTTCCATAGGTTCCATAAAAAAAAGCACAAAACCAACCAAATGTTAAGATAATTCGACCACGCAGCTGGACTGCTGACGTGAGTTGAGCAAATTTCCAAAATTAAGTTTATATGCCTATGTTTTAGGGTTTCAACCAACAATTTGGGAAATAGGTTTACTCACGAAGGCGTTGAACAGCTGTCTGTGTGTACGCAATATATTAGTAGAATTTGTTTGCGCCTAGTGGCCTCGCGAGTTTGCACTACTTTGCTTCGAACAGGTTACTTTTATGGTATTTTACGTTTTGATCGATTTTGGGGGAACCAAGCGAGCTATAAGGTTGCGTAAAAAAACAAAATGTGCAGAATAACATCCTACATTTATATTTTTATAAAAAACTCTAAAAAAAAGTTCATTCTAGAAGTAAAAATCTCAAAAAATAGTTACTTCTGGTCAAAAAACGTACTTCCGGTTGATGAATTTTTTTGGCTAACGAACTCGTCCGAGCGACATAGACAACCAACATGTGTACCAAATTTGGACCAAATCGGACTTAAAATGCGGCCGCTAGAGTGCGAACATATTTTAATGATACCTCAAAACGTGTTCTGGGGACCATGATCGGTGCTCATTTGCTACCTATGTAGTTGACTAAAACAACTCAAATCTTAGGCCATCTAGTTTTAAGTACAAGGAGCAAAGTTTTGTAACAGACTTCTTGTCAACTCAAAGGCAATTAATTATTATTAAAGATCTTATACTCGTTTTAAGAAAAATACTATAGCCTGCTGCCAAAGAGTTTATGGATGATAATATTATACTTTAGTCTTGTGTAAATATGGTGTATCTATGTTGTTAGTATTTATTTGTTGGCGGAAATTTACTATTCGACCCTCGACTAACCTACGGCAACAGAAATGCAAGAATATTTAAAAAAATAGCCTAAAGTTCTAACCTGTAGTATTTAGTCACAGTATGTTTACCTGCTGTATTCAACATTTAACAGTAGAATGTAAAATCGTCTGTAAAAATATCAACCGAGGATAGAATAGTAAATTTACGTGTTTTTCTGACCATGTCTATTGCAACTTTGTTTAATGACAGTAAATAGTTCTATTTAATGCCAAATGCAAATGTTTATTGGTACAGTATGTGATTTCAGGTGTTAATACAGTACATAGAAAATGAACTACCAAAATAAATTTGTTTATAGCTAGCAGACTTAACTACTGTTGTATAACCAAGATCAGTTGTGCCACAGGTGTTCTACCTCAGCATACATAGCCTACCTAATAATGATAGTAGTTTTAGTTTTGCAAGGCAAGTATATTTGTATTGTGTTGTATTTTCACAACAGTTTAATATTATATATTATAAAATTTGTATTTTACTAACAAGTTTTACTAAATAATAAGAATAGTTGTAGGATTAAACTCAAAGCAATGCTTCAGAAATTAGCCAGGCATTGATATATTACAAAATTTACTATTTCTATATCAATTTCGGCCAAGTTTTACTCTTTTCTGACAAATTAAATTGTTAAATCAGGCTTATATACAGGCTATAAACAATAATTGCATGACTAACCATAACCTCAAAGCTATGCTTCAGACATGAGCCAGGAATAATATTTATTAAAGTTTAAGATTTTACTATTAATTTAGGCCAAGTTTTATTTTCTTCTGACAAATTAAGTTACGAATCAGGCCTAAATATATTAACAATAATTGTAGGATTAACCATAACCTCAAAAATATGCTTCCGGCATGAGCCAGTTATGCATAATATATTAAAGTTTAATATTTCACTATTAATTTAGGCCCAGTTTTACTTTCTTCTGACAAATTAAATTACGAATCATGCCTAAATATATTAACAATAAAATTGTAGGATCAATCATAACCTCAAAGCTATGCTTCAGACATGAGCCAGGAATATATTACAAAATTGACTATCAATTTCGGGCATTTCGGCCAATTATTACTTTTCTTTAACAAATTAATTGAGAAATCAGGCCTAAATATATATTAACAATAATTGCTGGATTAACCATAACCTCAAAGCTATGCTTCAGAAATGAGCCAGGCCTATATTACAAAATTGACTATTTCACTATAAATTTCGGCCAAGTTTTACTTTTTTCTGACAAATTAATAAATTGTGAACTCAGGCCTAAATATGTAAACAATAATTGCATGTGTAACCATAACCTCAAAGCTATGCTTCAGACATGAACCAGGCATATATTAAAGTTTAATATTTCACTATTAATTTAGGCCAAGTTTTACTTCCTTCTGACAAATTAAATTGTGGATCAGGCCTAAATATATTAACAATTATTGCAGGATTAACCATAACCTCAAAGCTTTTTGCTTGTAACATTAGGTAGGTCTATTGACTATTTTACCATCAATTTATTCCAAGCTTTATTTTCTTCTTACAAATTACAGTAAGATCTCGATAATCCGGCATGCTCGGGGATCCGGTGATGCCGGATTATCGAATATCCAGATTATCAAGGTCTTCCTTTAAAATGGTTTATACAGAGGGAATAAACTATAAATAAACGCGTAAGTTACACGTTGAAACTAACAATAACTGCATAGAGAGATTGCCGCTAACTGATGGGCCTCAGGTAGGGAAGGCTCCATTCCCCTTTGTTGTTAGTTTCCGTTAGTCAGTATGTGGTGGGAGTTTGCTATTTTTACTCCAGCCTGTCACAAATTCTTTGAACCCTTTTCACTTCCAAACCGTGCAAAACGGTTTTAAATCGAACAACTATTTACAAGATATTCTTGAAATCTTTTTTCAAAGCCTTCAATTTGTTCAAATAATTTTCATTAAGTGGAATACGTTCAACAAAATACTGTCAGCAACAAAAGTGTTAAACGGTCCCTTTAATGTTTTTAAAGGATGACGAGAGTACATTGTTTGGAATCGGTTCGATTTTTAGGAGAAATGTTTGTTTTGGACAAGTTTATTAAGCAGTAGATTTTTACACACTGTTTTTGACGGATGCAGAGCCAACAAACCCTAGGTGTAACCAGGACGACCGGATGGGGGGGGGATTATTTTTAACCCCAGAACCGGCAGATCGCACATTACGGTTGATTGTATCGAATATTTGACCCACTAAAAATCTTCCAATCGAAAAAGGAAAAACACCATTGGAAAGTTAATGTTTGAAACTTTAGTTTTTGTATTTAAAATTTCTTTACATACGTAATCATCGTTTTAATTTTGAGTTTTCTAAAAGCAAATGTCACGCGAATGAAATACGCCGAAATGACCGTTAATTTCCAGTTTCTATGTCCATTCCTACAGCCCACCCAGAAATTTTTCTGAGTTATATCTATATACTGATGGATGCATCACACTTTCTCTTACCTAAAACAGCCATCCAATCAAAAATCGGACAAATAGTTCTAAAGTTGTGGGGCGTTTTGTAGACCCTTGCAATTGGTAAATTTTCCAACCAATAAACAGCCTTACTAATTATATGTGATATCTGTGTGATAGAAGTACATTTTTAGACAAATTTTGATATGTATGTGTAGAGAATGCTTCAAGCTAACATTTCATGTGAACCAAATATGTTTTGCTCGAAAGGTTTGTTGTCTATGAGCATGGGAATAAGAGCGTTTTGACTAGTAGTTCTGTGAACAGTAGACCTCGCTCGTTCAAATAACAGATGTGGTTTTAAAGGACTACAACCAATGAATACTTAAAAGTTAAGAAGCGCAGGTCCTGTGTACTAAATTCAAATAGATTTTTCTAACTTGAAGTTGTAGTACAGCAATGAACCGCGGGCAAACCATTTAACTCGCGGTGAAGTGCGAGAGAGCACAAGGTACAATGTTTTCTTCCCCTCTCTCTCTGGTATATGGCGACAGACAAAGCGAGAGCATCACTCAATATATGTCGCACTCTCTCGCTCTTGGCGCACAAAATGGTTTGCTAGCGCTGCGTCGCGGTTCATTGCTGTACTACAACTTCAAGTTAGAAAAATCTGTTAGAATTGAGTACATAAGACTTGTGCTTCTTAACATTTAAGTATTCATAGCTACAACTCAATAAATGCGACACACAGCCAATCGGGCTCCTTATCTCGGCTCCCCCTCCACAACTCACTCACAGGAACATTCATGCAAAAATCATGACAATCGGTCAAGATGTTTGGCCGTAATCGTGAGACAGACAGACACACAGACGAAATGCCGAACGGTCGAGCTAAGACGGAGAACGATTTGAACAAATTGGTATCAATGTCCATTATTATCAATTACCGTAGTGAGATAATGAAATAGATAGTATAATGTAATGTGACGGCCACAATGCCACAATGGCAAGAACAAAAGTGATGCACTTGACTTCTAAAATGAGTCCGTAAGAGGCGATCATGAAGTCATAACTAAACTAACATTTCCTGGTTGTACCGGTTTAGCTTTGCTGATAAGGGTGTGTCTGCTTTTAGGTAGACGGGTACACCAATAAAAAACATTTCTTTTATGACGTATGAGACTGAACAATATCGGATCAGAAATTTTTTGAAGAAGTGATGGAAATTATGTTTTTTATTCAAGGAGTAGCCATCTCCTTCAGTGGTAATACTGCGTTTGGTAGCCATATTTCACTGGTATCCACCACCTAAGTAATACTTATTCCGGATATTGCTATCATAGGCTAACCAGGACAACCGTATGGAGGGGGTTACAACAACCGGGAGGGGATGGAAAATTAAAAAAATTAAGATGCAAAATAACACGTTTTTAGGCTTCCCAAAAGTACTTTAAAATGAAATATGTATGTCTATACTTTTCCACTTCTAATAATTGTGATTCAGGCCTACTTTAGAATAATTTAGAATAGCAACCATGACTCATCCCCCGCCAAATATTTTTGTGCGCTGCCTCTAACCTCATAGGCTTGGACACACAGAGTTTTTTTTTTCCGACTGCGGATTAGTTACCGTCCCGCTCATAAAAAAGCCTCATTGGGATTATTTAAACTGAAGTGTCTAGTTCATTAATCACGAAGTGTGTTATGTAATACCGTATATTATTTCTTTTAATGTTTTATTGATATGAACAAAGAGCAACTCTTGCTTTATTGTTATTCCATCGCCGATTGAAAAGGAAGCAAAAAATTATACTTATTTTCGTTCGTCCAATCAATAAATAAAAGAAGAGATTTTGGAGCATTCTACACCGTGTTTCGTGTTTATTTAAGAATGTCGGTTTCGTCATTAGACGAACTGCACACGCGGCTGAAGGGTAGTACTGTATTCTAAAAAAAAAAATACTAAAATAAGGAAAATTGGCATGCATTTGGTCACATTCGCCACTGTTTCGGCGGAGACGATGAAAATAATGGCAACAAGCGGCAAATAAACAGATCATTTATTTTTCCGATGAATGTGTATGTTCTAATACTCTCCTTCGCGCCACTGTTGATATGACGGCGACGGCAAATAATCTGTGGCAGAAAACGCCGTGTGCTGCCTTTAGAACACTATACTTTGATACACTACACTGCATCTATATAAAATAAAGTGTCAGTGCTCAATTCAACCAAAGATAATATCAGAAATATATTGATAATTTATTGTAGCTTAACATTTGCATAGGTGTTGAAAACAAGTTTGGTATTTTAATATAAACAAAGTCCAAAATATTTTTTCAATGGGGGGGGGGGGGGGGGTTATAACTCCCAAAACCCCCCTGGTTATGCCTATGCAACAAACAGTGTAGGCCTAAGTCACTCAATAATTACAAAACCTGCCATTTTTAATGAGTGCCAATTTTAAAAGTGATGGATGCTCAACTATCGGGTCTGCCCGACTATCGAGTGCCGGATTATCGAGGTCTTACTGTAAATTGTGAAATCTGTCCTAAATATAATATTAGACTATTATATAACTTACATTGAAATAATATGTACAGTTTGTGTTAAACTACATTAAAACAGACGATGAAGTATAGCGGGGAACTCCAAGTGAATGTTCAGTGAAATGGAGATATATATTTTTTTAAATTAATTTCAGGAATATCTGTCAAAAGTTACTTGTTTAGTGAAACTTCTTTTTTTGCTTTCTTATAGTTACAGCTGATAGGCTGTAGTTTACTTTGTTTATTTCTTCTTCTCTTATACGCTACACTGCACATAATGATGAATAATTTTGTAAAAATTCGTGTGATACACATTTTTCTGTAGTATGAGACCTCTATAGGTAAA
Organism: Philaenus spumarius; assembly: GCA_018207615.1. NCBI lineage: Eukaryota > Metazoa > Arthropoda > Insecta > Hemiptera > Aphrophoridae > Philaenus > Philaenus spumarius. Next base: position 44,787 of record JAGFPH010007105.1, on the reverse strand, counting down.
CAATCAATTCTATGCATCTTAAAACCCTTATATGCGAAGTTTGATAAAAATCATTATAGCCGTTTTCAAATCTGTGTACATACATACAGAAATGTCTTGTTTAATAGTATAGAATTATGTGGTAGTGAAGAAATTAAATACTGAATGTATTTGATAAGTGAATGTGAAGATAAGAAGTTAGAACCATAAAATCCTCTTTTCCACTAAACCATTAAACAATACCTTCTATAAATTGTAGTATTTTTTGACTAAGCGAAAAACCTTAGTGATTATCGTCACATAAAAATTATGAGCAGTTAATGCTCCTAAATCTAAAAACAACACAAAATCTTAGATATACGTCAAATAAATTATAACACTAAACATTTATTGATGCTAAATAATGAATAATATACGAAGGGCGGTTAAAAAATTCCTCTTCTGATTAATAAAAATCTTTTTTTTAAATGTTCATTGGGCATTATTTCAACAATCTTTCTTAGACAAACTACTATGGGTTCTTAAAGAGTAATTTTGAATATGTAACTTTTGTGTAATGGATTCATGAAAATGAATTTGGATAGTGCTTTAATATGAATTATTCTTATTCTCATTTTATACTTATAAACAACTCCGTTATATTATAGAGATCAAATTGTAATACAATAATTGAATGACAATTGTTTAATTTTTAAAGTGATATCTTAATATTTTTCTGTTTAGGTCTTCCTGAGGGAGAAGTAAGACACTCCATCTTCGAAACTTATAAACAGCATTTTTATGTGACTTATATAATAATGGGATTTAAAGGTCCTGGGAGCGCTGTAGTAGTTGTTAACATGGACAAGTAAGTTATTTAAGTTTAACTACAGTAGTCAAGCTCTATATCACTGCTTCCCAACCTGTGGTACACAGAGGCCACTGCGGTGGTACGTGGTGACGTTCTAAGTACGAGTATTATATGTCGGGATTGTTTGGGCTGGTGCATCAGCATTAGTACATGGCCCACACAGAATCAGATGGCTGCCAAGAGGTATAACACTACTTTTTTTTTATTACAAAATGCCCCACTTGTTGGGCGTCAATTTATAACACTACGACTTCAGGTCCAATTTCAATCTCAAAAAACCACACGTTGTGAAGCGAAATTACAAACTTATCAACTTTATAAAAAAAATCTTTAATTTAATTCTTTAAAAATGCCTCCTTAGTTAGGCATATTCTATATCACTTTTGTTAATTACTGTTCATAAGCTGAATAGATTGATAAATGATGGAATTCAAAACACAAGTTTACAACTTTAACAAATTGTTTAATTGAGAAGTTGAAAATTAAAATATATATACAGTTTATACATAAAGTAGGTTAGCTCAAATCAAATGTTCGTTATAAATTCTCTTATAGCACTCTTAATCTCGGGGGGTTAGTGCCGACTCTTCCCAATATTATTATGAAACAAATTAATTATTAAAGAATGTTATTGAAAATAAAATATTAAAATTGAAAAAAGGGGAAATGAAAATAGTACAATAGGTAAAGTGTAAGTGTATGTAGGTGTGTGAATGAAAGTTATAGAGAGGTTAAATTTATATTAATTGTCCAAAAATTCTTCTTATAGATATATTTACAATGTCTTTCAAATTTTGCAATGTTCAAGTTCTTACTAAATGAATAGTTTGAAATGTAGCATTAATCGTCTAAGTGACTATATGGATAGGTCTCACCCAGTTTATAACGTCTTCTTCTTATCAATTTTATTTATAAATGATTATTATTAATTACTTCACCTCACTTTTATAAAAGACAAGTTATTTGTTTAACGTTGATAAAGTAATAACACTGGAAAATCTTCGCTTTGGATCGTCTACTGGAGAGCTCTGGTCATACGTCTGCCTTCTTGGGCGTCTATTCAACAATTAAAATTGCCTGGAATCCAAACTGGCTTGCTTTGGGCCTTCAGGAAATGGTACATAAGGCCTGGTGAATTTCGTATCTTCTGGGGTTTTGATTGTTGTGTAAGAAAGTGTATTTTAAAATGTTGTGTGTTTATTTGATGTCGTTTTAATTAAATTTTGAAATAATTTAGTTTTACAAATAATATTGAATGATAAAATTAAAGAAAAATTGATTAAATAAGAGATTACATGAAAATACCAAAAATAGCTCCTTGTACAAATTATTCTCTAACATCTACTATTTACAACTAAAACTATACATTTGGCTTTTTGAAATTAGGTTTCCGCGGTGCTAGCGATCACGTGACTGTGGGCGTTGCTTGATAAACATGGCCTACACATATTTGGCTTTAGCAGGCGTTTCGTTGACTTTCAGAGAATTGTTATGGCTTAACGGTATTTCCTTTGAGATTTTACCAAAGACATTTTAGATGTAGAATCTTTCGTTCTATCTGATGGTGTTGTTCTTTTTTTTTAATTTAAAATTTGGTTCTCTTTGGATCGATGATTATAATTCTGATGTGGCCTAGATTTTAGTATACCGGTCTAGTTTCAGATGGATTTAAAAAGTAAATTTCGGTCAATTGCTTGGTGATTGATTTAATCTTATAATTTGGATGGATTGGTTGGTTAATTTAGATGAATTTTGATATGGGAAAGATAGAGATACGAGGTCTAGAAATATTATTAACTAGCTGACCCGTACGGCGTTGCCCGTGGTTGTTGGTATTTTCAGTCTTTTTGACGTAATTGTAATTCATTTTAAGTGTTCGTTGAATACCTGTGCGTATCCTACTGTGGGCATGAAAAAAAGTCTATGCTATTTAGGAAAGCACTGAAAATTTTATTACTGTAAACTACTATCTAACATGAAAAAGCTTTAAATATATCGTTTTAATTTATAGTTTTTACTAAGTTTGACTTTCACTTAATTTCATTGACAATGTTGCAAGCACCTACGGCCTTAGAGGAAGCTATGTACCAAATTTCATTCCAATTCGTTCTTATAGGGATTTTTAGTAACTTTGACCCCCCTCCCCAAACCACCCTAAAATTTCGAATTTCTTTCAACCCTTTCTTAGCAAGGGTTTAAATTAGCTGGGGGTCGTAGAAAAGATATTTGAATCACTTTGTAACATCCGCGTTAATTTAGGATGTAACAAACTGGTTCAAATAGAGTTTGTAATTTTAAATGTATAGGCCTAATTAGTATAAGATATTGTTTAGTATTTAAATATACAATTATATATCAAAATAAAGCTACGAATGTGATATTTTTTTGGCATTTAGTTTAATTCAGATTGTTTGTTTAGTTTTCAATATAATATGTTTAAACTCGTGTATGTTTATGGTTATGCATGGTGTCAAATAATTTGTTTGTTATTATTATTATTGATAGCGAAAATATGTTTTGAAAAGTATTAAAAAATTCATAGTTATGATATATTTTATGTAAACAATATTTTAAACAGCATATCTCTAAGCAGGCCTATATAGATATTTAATAACCAATGTTGAATTATAATTCTGTAAGCATTTTTATTTGTGTTTGTTTATAGTTTTTCAATCTAACCTTAAAAAGCTGTTGGTTTTGAAGAGTATTAAAGTGATTAAAAATTTTCTAAGTAATGTTGCTATGGTAATACATCTAAACAAACATAAGCTTTTTATACGAACAGCTGTTTTTGTGAGCTATGATTTTGAGTTCATACAATAAATGCTGTTCAGTTTCTTCCAAATTTGAAACTTTTTCGGGAAACTTTTCAAACTTTTCTTTACGTATAAACCTTCTATGAACTACTACAAACATTTTAAGACCAAAAATAGCCAAATCGGTCCAGCCGTTCTCGAGTTTTAGCGAGACTAACGAACAGCAATTCATTTTTATATATATAGATTATGTAAGATGTTATCGAAAGTAGGGTGTTTAAAATATTGTTGAT
>JAGFPH010007105.1:28950-40809 GCA_018207615.1 Philaenus spumarius | reverse complement strand
GAGGGAAAGTATTTGTTTGAGCTGCGCCATGAAGTTTTTGTTTTTTTATCTGACACAAACTTTGAATTGAAGAACTGCTTTGCAGATGAACTGTGGCTGTGTAAGTTGGCGTAATTGGCAGAGATATTTTCAAAGCTCAACCAAGCCCTGCAAGGAAATTATAATACTCCTTTTCGGGTTCATAATAGAGTAAGTGCTATGAAAAATAAACTGAATCAAGCAGCAAAAGAAACCGAACAGGAAAAGGTATCGTTGTTTACAACGCTCGAGAGTTTTGTTGAAGAAAATTACCTCAAACTGAGTCCTGCACTACTTACTGACATCAAAACACACTGTCTTGGTTTGATTCAACCTATATTTTCCTGAAGACTTCAGCAAATATTCCTGGGTCCAAAACCCGTTTGCTGATATAGAAGTGGCACCAGAAAACTTTACTGCGAAAGAAAAGGAACAGTTGTATGAACTAAACTGTGACTCAAAACTACACAATTTTCAAAAATGTCGCTCGTGGACTTCTGGGTTAAAAGGCGTGCGGACTACGCAGAAGTAGCTGACAAAGCAGTTAAATTTGTACTTCCCTTCACAACTTCTTACTTGTGCGAGACAGCATTTTCTTCAATTGCGTATCTTAAGAACAAATACCGGAATAGACTTATCAGTGTGGAAAATTATCTTCGTTTAAGACTGAGCAATCATAGACCAGACATTCCCAAGTTGGCTTCTAATCTTCAAGCTTAGCCTTCTCATTGAAGTTTTGTATTATATTTTTGTAGTATTTCCTTACACTATAATGTTTTTTTTATTTTCAACTTACGGTATGAATTCCTTGTTCATATCAATTAATAAAATATTATAACACTACACAGAATTTTATTTTGCATACTTGTGGTTGGAAAATGGGTTAGTTAGGTTAGGAAAATAATAAATAATAAACATATTATTCCATCCATAATTACCTAAACGGGACTAAGTGGTATGCAAAATATTTTTGTCTTGTGAAGTGGTACGCTAGGAAAAAAGGTTGGGAAACACTGCTCTATATTATTATTAAATTTGAACTAATTGATTGATAATTTCAAATTTAAAATTCTTTCAACTGTGTGCACGACTTGGAGGTATTTTTAAAAAGGGCAGAGCAAATTTCCCAAAAAATTGTTTTAAAATGTACAGCCGTATCTACAAAGTTCCGCTTTGGGTTATTTTTGTAATCATTTTCATTGTCATATATGTAACGTGAGGCATTACAAAAAATAAAATATTGATATTTAAATTTATGTATAAGTTTTAAAAAAAAATAAAGGATTACAAAATTTCTTACTAAGCAAAAAAAAAATTATTAAAAAAAAACAAAGATGTGTGAATCTACTTATTAAACTTACAAGAACAAAAAGAATCTAACCTGAAAACAATGTTTGTTTACCTTTAATTTACTTCTGCTATTCACACGTCATATGTTTAGGCCTATGTCGTCAACTCTGTGATTTAGCACATTGGCAGGAAACAACGCTGTGTAACGTTGCCTGATCAAGATGGCGTCATTTCTTTGCACAGGCCTAGCTTACAATTATCAAGTTAACTAATTATTTTAATAAAATTATCTCGGTTGTGGGACGTCTGACTGAATTAGTAGGTACTTATTGTTGAGTGAGATTGTGGTAAATAAAAATAATGTTCAAGGCATTGTAACGAACGATCTAAAACGTTTACTGACGCATGGTTCTTGCAAATGTACACATTACAAATTTAGCACAATATGAAAAGAAATACTTGAAATTATAAAAACTGACCTCTAAGAAGACGCAATTTGGCTACTTTCAATTATTTAAACGTTAAAACTATAGGCAGATAAAAAGTTATGTTTCATACAAAATGTTGTAGACCCTATCTTGTAAAAATAACCAATAAAGTTAAATCAAATTGGAACAGGATGTATTTGGTTATTTATGGATCTTGTAGGCGGACCAAAAGATGGGGTAGGCATGACAGTGTTGTGGAGTGGGCCTCTTGTGATCAAGATGACTTCCTTTGGTCCTCAGGATCCTCTTCAACTCTGGAGCTGTCAGATGGCCTCCAAGCTGAAAAGGCGGTGCAAGGGTTTGCTAGAAAAGAAAGGAGAGCTTTTAGTTACTGTGTAATTTAGGTTATAATTTATAAAAAATAATCTTTAGAATACCATAGCATAATTTACATACCCTACTAGTTCTCCTTATTTTCTATAGCAGATTGCTAGGGAGATGGAAGAAACCATGAAACACGAGGTTAGTCAGCAAGACTTTTCCCAGTAGACAGCTTTTCCCGTTCTATTGTAACAAGTTGTGATTTGGCATGTAGTCTTTACTTCCAACTTGCATTCTGCATCTAAGTGTTTAGTGAATGAAGACCAATTTAGTAGTTATGTGTAAATGACTTGACACCATGATCCTATTTTAGTGATAGGCCTAACTTTATTTATATTTAATTCATAAATGTTTTAAACATTTCTTTTTTTAGAGAGGACAAAGACAAGATATCGGACACCATTAAAATAAAATCCAATACCGTGACAGTCACTGTTCTTCCTAGAGGTAAGTTTTACTTTTAAAACTGTGTGTTTCATAGCGACAAATAAGAAGTAATATTTGTTGGTAAATAATGGTGGTCATTTGTAAAGACCAATAATGTCTTGAGATTCTGTCAGTTATTTTTAGTAAAAGTTATGTTTGATTAAAAATATAAATAATCATTACATTTATATAATGATATATATTATATAATTATATTAATATAGTATTTTATAAATATAACAAGTAAGATTTTAACAATAAATATTAACCTCAATAAATCGAATCCCACGGGGAACGGGGAAATTTCGAATCATCGAGTATTACGAATAATAAAGGATCGATTTATCAAGGTTCATCCTCCCCAATTTTCGATTTATAGAGGTTTAATTCAGTGCAAGCAATAAATATCAGGAGAATTGGTTTCCTTCTAAAATACGATGTTTTGTACATTGTGCATTAATATTAATTTCAGTACTATATTGTAATGGTTAATAATGCAACTATACAATTTAATATGTACTTTAAAATGGAAGAAGTAGTTAGTTTTAATTTCAAACTGCTTCTTTATTGAACCTACTCTTTTACTGGCCCAAGACTGAGATGGATCGCAACAAGAGCGGAAGTTGGACAGAATAAAGGATTGGTATTTCCTGTTGAAATACAATGCAGTAAAATACAGTATCGATGTTTTGAATCATAATAAATTTCATACAACTTCGATTAATAGGGGGTTTTTGCCCTTATTTCGACTTGTAGAGGTGCAATTTCGATTTATAGAGGTTTTTGAGCTAAAACTTCGATTTATAGAGGTACTTTAATGACGGAAAATACCGTAAAATTTTGATTAATCAAGGTTTTCCTCGTGAACTATTCGATTTGTAGAGGTAAAGTTAACACTCCAAAAGAGAGGGAAGTTCAAGGGGAATAAAAAAAATTAGATTTATCAAGGATTTCGAATTATGTTCGATTTATTGAGGTCCACTGTATAAAAAAACACATATTTTCTTAAGGTTAGAAAGAATTTATTTTTACCAGAGCAATATTAATAATAACATGAAACAACATTTCTTACACCGAACTAATAACATTAACCATGATTAAACATAGTTCTCGGCAACAAAATTTTGATTTTCTTCAATAACAAGATCTAACACCACAATGAATAGAGATATATTAAATTTTGCACAAAGTTCTATAGAACCATTGATTTGCGGCTAAACACAAATATAATTTTTCACCTGATTTACCTATAGTGTAAATAAGCACAACTTGTACTTATAATTAAATATACATTTTCAGATTCGAATAACTCATTTATGTATGGAATCAGCGATGAAACAAAGAGGATGTTTGCTTCCGTTGCTTCTTTAAACCAATTTGTAAAAGTGGCAATCAAAGGAGCTGAAACGGAGAATTCCATAAACGGCCAAAATAGAGTTGAGTACATTAAATGCGACTTGGAACGTACTTTGGAATGCAGTGATTACAAAATATATTCGTTTGGCTCTAGAGATACAGGATTAGGTTTGCCAACTAGTGATTGTGATTTTTTTATAGACACTACTGGTGAGTAATATTTTATTTGTAAATATATATGAGAATCAATCAAAATACTTTTCTTGATCAAAAATAATGGTTCCTTATCCTTAACCCTAACCGCTCGTATTTTGAATTTACTGCCAACATTAAACTATCAACCACACAGTAGTTTCTAGAAATTTTTATTTCACGAAAACGGAGGAGAAAAACGGATGGACACAACTGGCAGGTGTCAACAACACTACTAGTGCCTAGCTGTTGTATCTAATCCTTCCTTATTTCTGATGGACTCGGTATTTCACCGGATGCTTGATGCAGTAACTTCCTTCCCGCAAAAAATGGAAAACGTGAAGGAAACAGAACCAGTTTTCATTCCAATTTGGTTTCAAGCGTTTTTATCAAGCTTAAGCTCTATGTATGTCTCTATTTAACTTATTTGTACAACAATAAATGTACTTTTTTAACATCTATCTAATTTCTCCTGTTTTTATGTTAAAAAATCGGTATTGTTTCTGAACTCTGTTCGGAATAAACGGATTTTCGGAATAGCCGTGTTCGGATTAGCGGGACTCTACTGAATGTAGTGAAGCAAGTAATAATGGCGGGAAGTTGACCAATACTTGAAGTGACTTGCATCAAATAAAAGTTGCAGCACACTCTTAGTTCAACTGATGACAATATTCAGCTCCGTAGTACAGTGAAGTTGTATGTCCAGTGCCGGATTTAGCATGGGGCAAAGTGGGCCCGTGCCCATAGCGGCAAATTTTTAGGAGCGGCAAAACGGCAAAATAAAACTGGAATTTGGGAAATAATATTACAGTACTATGTTTTAGAACAAAACTAAAACTCCATTCCAGTTTTACAACAGATGCGTTTGAGCGTCTGACATAGATGTAGTCGTGAATAGCTAATGCCAAGTTATTCGTTTGACAAGAACTAAATGTACGCCTGTACACTGACGAGTGTGTGTGAGAGAGTGAGATGCGGCCACTGCTTCGTGCATCCTCGGCTCCGTTCGGCGGCGAATCAATAAACTTTGTGCCTTCGGCTAACACCGAGAAAGGCGAGAAATCACAGTTGTCCATTTTGTCATTTGTTCGTGTAAACAGGACATTGTAGCGATTTATTGGATTGGATGGTTGGTGCTAGCCGGCATCAATTTCTGCTAATCGTAATGATAAATTGGAACGTGTAAACAGTAGCGCCCATTTATCTCTACGACTTGACTCAGTTTGCATGGGCCGTTCACAGGAAAGGTTGTCGCACTAGTTCGTTGTTTCCGTTTTACATGTTTTTTTTTTTTTACCTTGTGTTGTTTTTATTCAATTGGTAGCAAGGCAGCTCAAACTCCTCGAGAGTTCTTGACAGAATTTGTTTAACTATATCGAAGTTTTACCTGCTTGTGGCTCATTAAGAGCAAAGAATACTCCGACAGGAATAAAAAAGACCTTGCGCATATAGCGCTCGTTCAAAAATGCAAGGAGTTTGATCCCTTGGCAGACAGAAACACTGTTGTTAAAAAAATATAATGCATTGCGTACGGTTTATAAGAAAGAACTTGACCTACATAACAAATACAAGAGTACCGATACTTCGTTTTCTGCATGTAACAGCTGGCTTAAGTTGTGATGTGTGTTTAGGAATGGTTTATCTATCGAAAACACACATCTTGTAAAGTAAGTAATCTAGCTAAGTAATAAAAAAAAAATATTCGTCAATGAAGATTGGACAAGAAATCGTTGCATGTAAACAGTACTCACACTTTTGATTTATTGTAACGATTTGTCGTAGCGTGTAAACCGGGCTTAAAGCTCAATGGTGCTCGACCGGGATATTTTGACAATAATATAGAGATACCTTTGGATTCGTCAAGATTTTAACTTTCTAAAACTGCCATCCAATCAAAAGTCACTTGTTCCATAGATATGGAATTGTCTGTAAAGCTTTGCAATTGGACAGATTTCAACCAATAAAACAGCACATTTTGCGTTCGATATATCTCTTATAATTCGAATTATTTCAATATACTTTTTTATATCTTTTTATGGACCAAAGTTAAATATTTCGTTTGGTGTAAAGCAAACTATATTTACTCTAATTGGTTTGTTCGTACAGTACTGAGAAATACTGACAAATGGAAAATTAAAAACTCGACTTTCTCTCGCTCCCGAAGTAGCACTTCCAACGGGTTTTCACACAGAACATCTTATTTGATGCGTCCGTGAGAAGTTCAATTCGTTTGATCTAATTTTGTGATTCAAGTAAAACTAAGTCAAATACTTTTATGAAATAATAATTTACAACTATACAGTTCAATTTTTTGATTTATTCTCTACACTTTCTTATAATAATATTTCATATTTGGGCAAGGAATATATTCCTAAATTACTATGCATTACCTAATTACTATAGGTGATCACCTAAATTACTATTTACATTTACGAAAAAAATTACAAAAAATGTTTACTACTTTTTATGTAGGCCTAAAGTTGAACTTTTTCCTATCGTTACTAAACATTTTTGTTTCTTGAGCTAATAACTTTGTAAATTTTACACCAATAATTTTTTTTACTGGCATACATACATTCTTTGAACGTTTCTCTACAAAAAAGCTACAGAACACTTTTGGGTTGGTTTATAATTACTATATTTGACGAATTTTTGAAAATATGCTTGCACGTGCACCGAAATGGCTTGACTTAGCCACTCGGCTAAACGGAAAAACGGTAGCATTAACACTTCAAGTGTTAATTGTGGGGAGGGGCGGCCATTTTGGGGGGCCCATAGGCGCAAAATATATAGATCCGTCCCTGTGTATGTCATACATTTATTTGTAAGTAGGATGTTTATTTGACGAGCAAGGATTTTTTGTTACTTTTTCTTTTACAAATTTTCGAATCCGTTCATGATGAATTGTCCCTGGTAACAGATAATATTTATTAATGTTGTTCATTGTCTATAGTTTTACGGAAAGACATCCCAAATACAAAGTTGTGTAAAATAAAATACTTTAAAAAATTTGTCTAAGTAAGTTTTTCTTTTTAGCGATAATACTAACTAGGTACTGATGTATCTGTTTAATGTTTGGTCATTGTTATTTTCAGGTGACATGTACAATGGAATCAAAGCTCAGTCGCAAAAAGAACAAACAGATATAGTTATGAAGCTTTTTAACATTCTTAAAAAACATCCGACTCAATTCAGTAACTTGACCTACATAACAAATACAAGAGTACCGATACTTCGTTTTCTGCATGTAACAGCTGGCTTAAGTTGTGATGTGTCGTTTAGGAATGGTTTATCTATCGAAAACACACATCTTGTAAAGTAAGTAATCTAGCAATATTTCTAATACTATAACTTAATTCTTTATAGCTCTACTTATACAGCCAGGATTAAGGAGCAATAAGAGTACAGCCAATATATATGGTTATCTTTAATTTTTTTAAGGTTATGTAACTTAAGGAAAAGACAGCAGAAGGGTCATTCCATGTCAGTTCAACCACACCATGACACCCACCATCTCAGATTTTGATGAAACTTGGCATGGTTGTTCTATTCATTGATTTAAGAAACCATACCAAATTGTTTTGCTCTATCTTTAATAGTTTAGGTTTTACAGCCTCTTAAAGTTTTTGGATTAGTGTGATTTTTATCGCTCGGCCGCAGAAAACTAAGTTTGTTTTACGGTGAAAAATAAATTATATCTTTGTTAGTTACCAGCCAATTTAGATGAAACTTTTTTTGAGTATACATCAATATGTCAGGAAGGATTTAAAAAATGTACAAAGCTACCAAGTGTTTATTTGGGACCAGAAAAAAATCTTAAAGTGTCATTTGTAGGATTTTCAAAACAAAACGCAGGGTTCTACGATAAATTAAATATCCCCTAAAGGGAAAAGGATAGTCATGAAAATATTTTTTTGTTTTTGTTCTAAGAGATGAGCTCTATCACATGAAAGAATAAAACTAGTGGGTATTTTACTCCTTTATTATTTTTTCTCACTTCAAAACAATTGTTTTTTTATTATTTCATTTTACTAGCAATTATATAATTAATAATTTACCAAATAGAAATAGGAACATTAGGTAGTTTTATTTTAATCTCTTGAAGCCTGTTTAAAGTATATGGTTGAATACTAGCTAAATAAATATGGTTTCAATTCTTATTATTGACACAGGTTTTAGGTAAACGACAATGGTAAATAAGTTGAAATCACTTAATTCTTAAAACTATCAAAGTAAAGATAAGCCTACACTTTTAGTAAAATCTATTGGCCTACAACATTTTATTAAAAACATAATTTCAAATCATTCTATATACAACAGCTTCTCAAAATCTATAACTAAGCTAATGTGATAAAGGCCTAATTAATAGTTCAGTTTCTTTGGAAGCAGTAAAAAACAATTGAAAGGCTTATAATTTGTTATTATTATGGGTAAAAATTGTGTGGCATAAGAAAAAATCATTTACTGTATAATAAAATAATCTCTATGAAAATAAAAGTAGGCAACTGAACTATTCAAGTTGTAACAAGAACTTCAGGCTGCACACTCTGCTGCTGGATTGAGACTGACTTGTTGAGACATGAAACTTTCATGTATTAACAAGTGAGTTTGTTTAGCATACAAAGCCTGGCTTCCTTTTGTCAGTCTCAGGTTATTGCCAGTGTAATGTGCATGATTGGTGGTTATATGTAGCAGTCTTTAGTTTTCAGTAAATTAGTGTTATTAATAGTGTTGTTGTTGTTTATGTATTATTAAACTAGTTAGTGAGATCCGTAGTAATTATAAATTTTAAAGAACTGCATTGTTGGTATTTTTTGTTGAACAATGGAGGAAAAGTGCAGTGTTGGGAAACTACTCAAAGTGATTGTCATCTGTTAAACTATGTTAAGAAAAAGTCTAAACAAAGTATTGAAAAGTTTTCTGAAAATGATTTGAATCTTTTAAAATTAAGAACTGAATCTAGCACGTTAAAAACAGTTTGCCTTCACCATCAAAGTGTGTTTTTAAAAAAGTATGAATTTTTACAAAAGGTATGTGATCCTTTTCAAAAACATAAAACTTCGATAAAAAAAACACTTCGAGTTGTAACTGTAGAAACAAATAGAATCATCTTATCAAAAGGGTACAAGGTAAAACCAGGTCAAAAACTGTGTGCATTTTGCAGGAAGGAGCTTATAAAAGTTAAAAAAACTGATGATTTTATTGATGAGAGTAATGATGAAAGTCAGTATGAAGAAACTGAGGATATAGGATTAACTCTAGATGAACTACACCAGTTACAAAAAAGAACTGCAATTGATGAACTAAATTCTTCATTTCATGAAATCGGATGTTCACCAATGAAATAACATGACGTAAGTATGGTGCACGAAATCCAAAAAACTGTGACTGCCTTTTTGAAACAGAACCACCCACACATTAAAGAGATTCATTATTTTAGTGATGGGTGTGCTGCCCAGTATAAAAATAAATACAATTTTATAAATCTGTGTCAGCATGAGAAAGATTTTCAATTTAGAGCTCAGTGGTCGTTTTTTGCAACCAGTCATGGCAAAACGGAATGTGACGGAACAGGAGGTACTGTCGCTTAGCTTGAAGGGAAAGTCTTCATAGACCGCTAGAAAAACAAATAATAACAGTGACTGAACTGTTTGTATTTTGTCAGAATTCCACTTTATTTCTCAAGAAGCAGTTGAATTAACTCGTCTTGCTTTGGAAAGCCGTTTCAAAGTCGTTCAAACTCTTCCAGGGACAAGATCATTTCACAACTTTCAGCCACTAGATGATTCTGGAACAATTGAGGCTAGAAGAATTAGCAAGGATGACAAAGCAGCAGCTATTGTTTTTAATTTATTTAACAAGCAGCAAAACTTTTTTGTGAAATTAGAAGATTTGAACCCTGGATATTTTATTGCTTGTGTTTATGACAGCTTATGGTAGCCTACTTTGGCATGGTGAGTGAGATAAACGCTGAAGAAAAAGATGTCACGGTACAGTTTTTACATCCCCACGGACCATCAACATAATTTTTTTGGCCAAAGAAGGAAGATGCATGTGCTGTGCCCATTCCTCATATTATTGCTGTGGTGGAACCCTCAAAAACAATGACTGGAAGAACCTATCAGTTTTCTCAAGAATGTATGATAAGTGCCCAATCAAAATTTGACAGTATTGAAAAGTGTTAATGTACTAAAACCTGTTTCTCAATGGTAAGAATTGCATATCCTACTTTATTTAACTAGCATTCAAACATACTTAGTAAATAGATTTTAACTCAAAATTAAAATACAGTTATATCTAATATTACTTCTACTTGATTACTGAATAGTTTTATGAAATTTTATAAAATAAAAAAAATTTTGAAATGAGAAAAAATAATAAAGGAGTAAAATACCCACTAATTTTACTCTTTCATGTGATAGAGCACATCTCTTAGAACAGAAACAAAAAAATATTTTCATGATTATCCTTTTCCCTTTAGGAGATATTTCATTTATCGTAGAACCCTGCGTTTCGTTTTGAAAATCCTACAAATGACACTTTAAGATTTTTTTCTGGTCCCAAATAAACACTTGGTAGCTTTGTACATTTTTTAAATCCTTCTTGACATATTGATGTATACTCAAAAAAAGTTTCATCTAAATTGGCTGGTAACTAACAAAGATATAATTTATTTTTCATCGGAAAACAAACTTAGTTTTCTGCGGCCGAGCGATAAAAATCACAATAATCCAAAAACTTAGAGAGGCTGTAAAACCTAAACTATTAGAGATAGAGCAAAACAATTTGGTATGGTTTCTTAAATCAATGAATAGAACAACCATGCCAAGTTTTATCAAAATCTGAGATGGTGGGTGTCAAAATCATTTTTTTGTGGTTGATTTGATATGGAATGACCCAGAACTCTTTAGGATCACTAATTTTTCTGTTAAGAAGCTTGCAAACCCACAAACCTTATTTATTCCAATAATCAGAACTTAAAAGATATTTTTATATCAATTTTGAAGAGTCAATAGATCTTTGATATTAATTTTGGTTTTAAAAATTAGATCAATATTTTATATTATAAAACAGGGCATTCCCTCTCTATTTACAAAATTATTGCAGGTAACATTTTGAAGAAACAATGGTGTAAGATGTATTTATATATTAATTACCAGCATCACCTAAAAGTAACTAGTAATCAACGATCCAGTAAGGTTACGATCATAAGTATCATACTCATATACTACTTTAAAAACGAACTATATTAAAGCCACGAAAGATTACCGTTGCGTATCGGCCAATAGGATGGGCGTGCAGAGTTGCCATATAGCACTGGTGATCTGCTAGTCTCGAACACACTCCTACCCTGGTATTTGCCGCTTCAGGCTATAAGTGCCCTACTATCCTATTTGTTTAATAGACTCCTGACTTTGAGAACCTGATGTCTTTACAATAGTAATGATTTCAAAATTACTATAGGCTAAGCAAACCATCGTGTTCCTTGATTCATGTCTTGTACAACCATATGTAATCAGATTATACTTAATTAATAGGAACTTCCCGTCACCAATAGTCATAAGTCGTGTTATTTAAACGATGGCCGTTTCGGCTCTTCAGCCACTATCAAGTTGTCAGAAGGAATCACTCCGTTGTCAATGAACACTTAAACACATAGTTTCACATACATTTAAATTTTAAAACAAGTACACACACTAAGTCACACATTAAAAACGATTGCATATCCGGTAGGCCTACTGTCTCGCGCTGTACTGGTCTGTTCAAT
>JAGFPH010007104.1:44704-69368 GCA_018207615.1 Philaenus spumarius | reverse complement strand
TCATTGCCACATTTGTTTAACCTTACTGTTTTGATTTATTTTTAACACTTTAGCCAGTATATAAAATAATAATAATAGATTGTTTTCCGTTAAACACAATGCATGCATAACAGTCATATTGGAATATAGTATCACATTACAAGTTCATATCAATTGAATTACAGTTCATGTACTTCATAGAATAGAAAGCTTTAGATATTTTTTAAAGTTTATTAAATAAAGTATACTGTTGGTAATAACAACTCTTATGAGTTTTAGATAGTCATATACTAAGAGCTACAATATCACAATATTGTCTCCATGTTCCACATACTGGTTATCAAATTGCCACAATATGTTTTGTTTTACATGAATTAAATTACAATAGTTAACACTTTAGGAAAAACTGCATCTAAATAGGCAACGTAGTTTTTGAGTTATAAACAAACATTCTTTCCTCTTTGTAGCATAGGATAACTTATACTTAGGAATACCAATTGATCTCGTATACTATTTTGTAAGCTATTCAATATTTGTCTTCCTACAAACACCTAACCAGTTGTCTCTGTCCACAGGAGATGCCCAAGAAGAATGCATGCGTTGTGGAAAAGTATACCTGACTTCCAGCAACCAGATAGCTCATGGCTACTGCAGCAGCTGTTACGCTACCAACCAAGGAGTACCTTTGGTAAAGGAGCCTCCGTCGCTTCGGTCCTGCGGAGATTCCGGCAGCGAGGAGTCCTGTACGACGGGAATGGGCGAGGGCGAAGAAGAGGAACATGCGGAATAAGACTTAAGGCTTCCAGAGGTCGTTCGACATTGATGGCACCCACAGTGACTACAAAGAAATGATTAGATTGTTGGTTATCTATTAAAAACTTCTATAATCTTCGAAAATCAGCCCAAAGCTTGTTAGAAAAAGTGTATTTGTTGTAGTTCGTTATTAGTTTTTTAAAGCGTTTTTATTTCAAACATATTTTTTTCTTCAAATATTGTTTATCGAAACTTTTTTCATTTAAGTCTAAATGTAATACAACATGATACATTTTGATTAAGTTTTCTTCCGTATTAAAATTACCTAATTTTATATTTTTAAACATGTTGTTTGTGATAATTACATGTTTTAGAACTTTAAATATATATTTTTCATTATAAAAGGATTTTTAGCATACAAAATGCAAACGCCTTTTGCGGTATTTACAAAAAATCATTAAAAAACATTTCAACCTAAAAACAGAGTTTGAATGTACTATATTTATATTCGTTATTTTACATAATATGCTTTAGTTTTAGTCTTACAAATATTCATGAAAAAACACTACATTATTACAATTAGAAATAATATTTAATGACCTTTTGATTTAGATAAGTCAAACTGATTCAGGCTTGTTCGCAAAACATTTCCGACTTTGTATTTTTAGTTTTACAATCAGCGTGTTTGGCTAGTGTTTAAACCGAATATGTCATTAGATCGTCGAAACAACCTAACAATTAAACCCGATTAGAGGCTAGATAAAGTATGAATGACGAAGGTTCTTGAGCCAAAATAAAAGTAACATCATACGAAGTGAGAACAAAACACGAGAGAAAGAGAGTGAATCAACAAATAAAATGTACAAAGATATATTAAGTTTAAGTAATACATAGAACAATACATATTTATTTCTATGCTATAAGTCTGTAAAACTATGCTTGGATATTTTACATGTTATTCCGTGATATACTTAGAGGTTAGATAGCGTTTAGGTTAGGTTAGTGTAAATTATTATCTTTAATTTATTTAGCGAACATGTGTAAGCCGACGTCTTTCTACGCCATTTTGTAAGAAAACCATTTTTATATTTTTTATTTTATGTCGAAACTTGCAGTTTTATGAACGAAAGAAATAAAAAAATTAAAAAAACTAAGAGATGAGGGGTCAGACAAGTACCAAATAGAATCTATGGATCTTTATATTTATTTTAAAGCAAAATAAATACAGCCAATATACAGCGTGTTCCTTAAATACTACGCCTAACTTCTGGAGTGGGTTCTTTACATAAAAATAAATAAAAATGTTCCTATATACATGTGCCCTAAAACGCTTTGTTTTCCAGATATCCGCCATTTTGTATCGTTTTGTTTTTTTACAAAATAACTCATAACTGTAGAAATATTTGACTGATTGAGTTTAAACTTGGTATGAAGTTTAAGCTTGCAATGGTCTATCTCAAGAAAGATAAGCGATTATATCCAATCATGCGTTGCAAAATGGCGCCTATTTGAAAATGTCAAACCTAAATTACTCAAATACCGTACATTTTAACAAAAAATGTCAAGACACCTTTTTTGTAGCTCTTTTGATACCCTATCAGATGGTGTAACTGTCAAAACAATCGAATGAACTCAATCATTCAAACGTTTCTCTAGATATAAATTATTTTGTAAAAAAAAGACAAAATGGCGGGTATCTGGAAAACAAATCGTTTTAGGACACATGTTTATATTAACTTTTTTATTTATTTTTATGTAAGGAACAAACTCCACAAGTTTGCGTCCTATTTAAGAAATTGTATCTTAACAAACATTGCAGTGCAAATTTAAAAAATAAATCCTCTACACCCACTTCTCACTAGGATGTTTGAGGTTAGTCGTGAGTTGAACCGTTTACAAATCATTTGCAAAATGTTGAGACAGGTTAGTTTGGGTTAGACCACACCACTTACAATTCACATTAAAGTACGACCCTTTAACCATTTTCAATTTAAAAATTATCGCAGCATTCTTTGCATTTTTTATCTCGTTTTTTTCGATTTGCCAACTGGAATAGAATTAAAATAATATATGTATTTATACTATAAACCTTTAATTATAATTCATGGTGCATAACTACTGGTTTTCCCCACATACAATTATTAATTTCTGTAATGTTTTCTTACTATTCCTATAATTGGAAAACATTGCTCGTGCACGTACAAAAAAAAAACAAGTGTAATTCTATTCCACACTTTCCAGAGCACATATCAATGTTAACCTTGATAAGGACGGGAAATTAATTCAGCAATTTATTTTCTTGTTCTTCTTTAAAAAAAAACAAAAACATATTAGTTTGAATAAGGATGGACGCAGTTTGTAAAGAAAATAGATTTTGTTGAGCATCAGCCATGTTGAATTGGATAAGGGTCATTTTGGAACCAAACAAGCAATTCTCACATCTTTTATATTAATTTTAAATTATTTAAAGGCAGTTTTGAAACAAACTATTGATTGAATCTGAAAGAAAATATTATTAAGAATGTAGTGCAACCGGTAATTTCGAAAAAAATATAAAAAGGACGATTTGAAAACGAGCATTACAAAATTTTCAAAATACAATCTCAGCTTCCGCTTTCTAGTAAAATTGTCATACTAACTATTCTTAGTAATTTTTTACTCAACATATTATGACGTTTTGTATTTTTTACAAACAAATGGCTAAAACGTGATCATGTTTTTGCACTTCTCAGTACATTTTAAAAAATAACCATATTTCAAGTAAGACTGTGAGTTTCGATATTTATCAAATACATTTTATAAATTTAAATCTGCATGTTTTATACAAAAATTACTGCTCGAAAAATATGACTCCTACTTTCAAAAAATACGGTCACATTTAGCGATTGTTTAGCTGCGTTTTTGTCACTCGTCTTCGCAGCAATTGTCGCAATCGGTTTTCATCCGATAAAACATGTTTCTTCTCGCTTTCCAACGAGTTTTGTCATCTAATGACTTCACGTCTTCACATCTCCATTGCTTAAACTTTCAGTCGTGTCCAACACTGGCTATATACTCTCAACTTGTTTATAATGTAATACATAACTCATGATCGATCATAATAACACGTACTTTTATTGCGCGGTGTTTGTAAACAAATTGTTTGTATGAAGAATTATCGAATACTGCAGTGCGTAATGCGAGAAGAAAGGTTAAGTAAGGGGAAGTGTAAAAAAACGCTTACCCCAGCACTCGAATCTCTGTCGCTGATCTCCAACTGTGCCAAGCACTTATTGTTATTAGCGTATTTTAATTTTGTCGCAACGACAGAGACGCTTTGTGTGGTCGTACCCTAAAAGCTATAATTTTTAAATAAATTATGGAAAAAACAACGATTTAAAAACTTGTACACAGATTTTTAGTTTTAATTACAGTTAATTATAGAAAGATGTTTTCGTAAAAGTTGATATTAATGTATTGCATCAAGAGTAGCCTAAGTATTATTGTACATAGATTATATAGTTGCTCAATCATAGAGGCTGCTTGTACGATTATATTTGGACAGTTTTGATATTATTGTATTTTATATTTCTAGTCATGTATATTTGTTTAAATATTGTACATAGCATTTTATATATTATTATTTTTGTATAAATAAATTAAATTTGTATTAGAAAATTAGCTGTTGCTTTATTTAACCATACCAGACTAATAAAGTAAGAAGAGTAGCGTAATTGGGTGTGCTTAAGACCACACGTTGGAAGTGATAACTTCTATGACCGAATTATATTTTGATCACCATTAATATTAGAAGAGAATAAGGGTCAACAAATTACACAAGTATTGTCAAAAAATATTATATCATATTTTGAAAATGCATAATTAATTATTCAAATAAAAAAATTGTAATTAAGTAATGTAAGTATATTTTCAGTTATCAGTAAATCTGCTGAACATCATATTTAATATAATTAACATTATATATTACGCATTTTTATTCCATTTTAAGTGTATATTATCTATTTATATCAAATTTTAAATAATCAATATGAAAATTTACCATATTCCATTTGTTTAATTCAAAATAAAGTAAGTCTTAAGCTTTGACTAAAAAAAATTTAATATGGTTTTAAATTTCCTAAAGTGTGTAAGAAATTGTAGAAACTTTCAAAATTCTAAAAATTGTTAATTATCTTAAAAAGTGTTCATTTTTCAAAAAATAATATGTTTTCCTTTCTATCAGATTTTAAATAATCAAAGGTTATAAATTTTCCATTTAAAAAATCTATAGAAAAGTTATAAAAAATTCATAAAATAATAATAAATAAATTGTAACTGTCAATGTACTTACCGACTTTCTGTATTAACGAATCCAACAAAAAAAATTCAACACTTATCAATATTATGAGTCACTTTCTATATATACAGGGTGTCCTGCGACCATATGAACAAACTTTGTCACGTTATTCAGCATGTCAAAAGAAACAAAAAATGTAATATAACATGTGTCCTATCTCATTCCGTTTTCGGTCTGTCTGTCTGTATGTGTTTTTTTACGAAATACTTAATATTTTTAGAAGTAGAAAATATATTGAGCTCAAACTTTGTACACCTATTTTTTGCGTAACCTTTTATCACTGTGCGAAAAATTAGAACAATATTTTAAATATTTTCAAAATGGCGGCCGTTTATTATTTTTAAAGTCAAATATCTCAAAAACCGCTAACTTTACAAAAAAATTACAAGAGACAAAAAAGTTTACTTTTTTAATGACAAACTCAATGGGTTTTTAATTTTTTCTATAGCTCAAAGGACAACAGAGATATCGACAAAAAAGGAAAAATGTATTTCTTGGTAGTTGTCAACAAAATATTTTAAAGTTATTTTGAGCTAAAATAATAAGTTATTTGCATAATGTTCCGAGCACTTTCTGAGCTGATTCCACTAGCAAAAATAACGAAAAAATTTAATTTATTCATAGGTCTGGAAATGCTTCGTTAGAGAGTTACAACTAGCGAAAGATTTCACCCGTGTTTCAGATTACTCACAGAAACGAATCCCTATTGAAATATGTAGGGCGTTAATTAAGGTGAAAAATTATTGAAATAATGCTAAACATTATTAGTTTGGTAAGCCTATTTTAAAACCAAAGTGCAATACATTGCATTTGAGGTTAATTTGTTCATAAGTTATTATTTAATTGTTACTGTAATTGATATTATTAATTAAATTGTATAAATTTTCTTAGTTATCCTTCAGTCAATAAGAATAAATTATTCATCATGTTATTTGTCTTAAAATTGTCTAACTTTTTCGTGTCTTAACTTTTTTTTATAAAATTTGTAGTTTATTAATTATTTAATATTAATAATATTTACATGCTGAATAACGTGATAAAGTTTGTTCATATGGTTGCAAGACACCCTGTATTAACAATTACTGCAGTTACAGCACTGGGACTAATTTTATTAAATTTATATGCTCATTTTACGTAAATTAAATTAAATGTTACACCTTAATTAACGCCCTACATATTTCATTAGGGATTCGTTTCTGTGAGTAATCTGAAACACGGGTGAAATCTTTCGCTAGCTGTAACTCTCTAACAAAGCATTTCCAGACCTATGAATAAAGTAACTTTTTTCGTTATTTTTTCTAGTGGAATCAGCTTAGAAAGTGCTCGGAACATTATGCAAATAACTTATTATTTTTGCTTAAAATAACTTTGCAATATTTTGTTTCTAGAGTAATTCTGGGTATTGTTGACAACTACCAAGAAATACATTTTTCCTTTTTTTGTCAATATCTCTGTTGTCCTTTGAGCTATAGAAAAAATTAAAAAACCATTGAGTTTGTCATTAAAAAAGTAAACTTTTTTGTCTCTTGTAATTTTTTTGTAAAGTTAGCGGTTTTTGAGATATTTGACTATAAAAATTATACACGGCCGCCATTTTGAAAATATTTAAAATATTGTTCTATTTTTCGCACAGTGATAAAAGGTTACGCAACAAATAGGTGTACAAAGTTTGAGCTCGATATCTTTTCTACTTCTAAAAATATTAAGTATTTTGTAAAAAACACATACAGACAGACAGACCAAAAACGGAATGAGATAGGACACATGTTATATTACATTTTTTGTTTCTTTTGACATGCTGAATAACGTGACAAAGTTTGTTCATATGGTCGCAGGACACCCTGTATAGTAAATCATGTGAAAAGAGGTGACGAAATATTTATAACAGAAATTTTAGTACAATTAAAAAATAAGATAATGATTTTAAGTTATATTTTGGACTTATTCAAATTAACTGTTAATTTATTCTAAAAGTATTCAAACGTCCAAATAAAAACCGTTAAAACGCTCACCGATGTACAATATACTGGAAGTTACGATGAGTAAACAGCCTTTGGGCTAGTAGTTCTGAGTAATCGAAGGTGGCAGCACACAACAACGTTCCCCGATGCCCGCACCAACACAATATCAAATATTTAAAGCAGAAGACCGTTAGGATACGCGACGATTCACACTATACTCACACATTTAGCTGATAAGAACAGATTAAATACCATTTATTGAATAATATTTCGATACATTCAGAGATTGTTTACATAAAATTTGACATAGTGGATATACATACAGTGAAATTAATAACAAAGTTCAGAATGTCCAGTTAAATAGAAAGTTCACTTTTGTTTTAAATCCTAATCTACACTCCACAGGCACTATATATTTAAAACAGAAGTTTTAAATAAAATGGTGGTATAATTTATTTAAGCAGAATGAAAATTGCAAAACAAAGATAACTACTCTAACTATTTATGAAATGATTATAAAAGTATTAACACAGAACGGCATGCACCTACATAACAGATAGGAAAAGAATACAATATTAATGAAGTTAAAATAATATTAAAACAATGAAATTATTGAATAAAATGCACCTCAAAACTAAATTGTGCATGCCAACCCTACACTATACTCACACATTAAGCTGATAAGAACAGATATTACACTTTGATCTTAGCCAAGAGGCCGAGAAGCGATACTATTACAAGGCTCTTTGAGTAGCCAGTTAAAACGTTCCATAGAGCGAAGTTTATATAAAGTGTAATTTTTTATACCGATCGCGGTGAGACAGCTCACGATTTCCGGTCGGATTGCCTTCAGGTTTACTTTTGAAACGTTATTAGCTACATTTTAACACGGAAGCATGCGCTTACTTGTCTATAGACTCTGTGTATTGCCTATTCTGTCTCCACGCTGACATGTGTCTACGCAAAAAGTTCGTGACGCGAGATTTCAGAAACATAGTCAAGCGAA
The DNA here is from genome assembly GCA_018207615.1 of Philaenus spumarius. Taxonomy (NCBI): domain Eukaryota; kingdom Metazoa; phylum Arthropoda; class Insecta; order Hemiptera; family Aphrophoridae; genus Philaenus; species Philaenus spumarius. The sequence continues at coordinate 61,333 of JAGFPH010007104.1, read as the reverse complement.
AGTGCCCAATGGTCAACCGTACCACTTCAAAAACAATATATGATAAATATGTTTTCAATTTAGGCTGTCTAGAGTCTAAAGTAATACTGTCATTGAGAGCCATCTCCTACTGGTTCCCACTATGCTTTAATGCACATCTCCTACTTTAACTGGTATGCATTATGTTTTAATGCAGTAAGCACTATGCTTGGGCAAAAGTACCTTCACTGAAAAAATGTTCGATCGAAAACTGGATTTTCTTAATGTGCAGTAAATACTTCAGTGCAAAATTCATTTATTTTTTTTACAGTCTTTAATTTTTTTAATTTACAGTCTATAAGAGTCCCCTGCTAGTTTTCGGAGTCCCAGAACTCGCTCAGCTAGTAGAACTGACATCTGAATAAGTTAGCCTATAATCTATATAATCTTCTTTGTTCTTACTGAAAGACGGACTGACTGACATAGAATCAATGTAAAGCAAAAACTAGTTAAGGGGACTTTTAGGTAAAGATTTTACAAATTGAATCTTCTTATTTTAATTGCGTACATAATACTTCTTTTATTGGTGATTCCTCAAGTCAGTTTGTTTAGATTTAATGATCCAGTCGCTATGTAGAGTAAACTAGTTTGAAATTTCTGTGAACTGACATATTTTAATAGTTTGCACTAGTAGCTATAGCACAATGCCAGAGGTTAATAATAGTAAATAGTGGAAAATTTAAAACAATACCCTATAAGAAAAGGTTAATAAACCATATTGGTAAAATTTAAAATAAATTTTAGGAAAAACCTCCCAAGCGTATTTTAAATTTATAAACATAACTTTAGGGATACATTTATAGAGTATAATACTTTACAAAAGGTTTTAACACAAACGCCGCGCCGTGTCCAGAAGGTTTAATAGTATAACCAAGAAAACTAAATAGAGTAAGGACAGTAAATTAACCAAGTAAAGGAACAGCTGTTGTTGAGAAAACTCACAACAGTTTATATCATTTTGGGTCAATAAAATTGTTAGTAACTTAGGTGAACTATTCATGCATCAATTATCTATTCACCACGTTTTTTGTTTTAAATCTTACAAGTATTTTCATAGCAATTAAAATTCACAATCACAAATTTTCATGACAATCTGTATAGGGTTAATAATCAGTATAAGGCTGGGAGAAATTATTTTATACTGTTCAGTCTGTTTTAAATACGTGGTATATTCAAAATGTGTTTCATTTAATTAATTATTTTCTTATTTTTAATCTACTCTTGTGTGTATGAAATTTTGCAATCGATTTTAAACAACTTGATTACTCTATGACAGAGACATGTGGCAAATTTCAGTTTCTCTTCACCTGATCATATCTGAAATAGAAAATCGTTATACCTACCTACCAATAATATATAGTTATGATTAATTTTTATTTTCCTGGAAATAAAACATTTTTGTATCGAACAGACAAACAAACAAACAGGCAAGAAAGCGAGTTAATGTTATCCAATTAGAGTCGTTAGCGCTATGTTTAAAGTTTCAAATCTCTATCTCAACGAGAAGTTATTTTAAAATCGATCGCAAAATTTGTACCAGACAGACAAGAAAGCGTTTTAATATTGCATTGTCTGACCTATGTTTAAAGATTCAAGTATCTAGCTCATTGGTGTTAGATTAAAAACTATTGCAAAATTTGTATCGAACCGACAAGAAAGCAAGTTAATAAAAACGTTGTAAAAAATAGTATACATATGCACTACATTTTCAATGACTTTTAACCTCTAATCACATTATCAAGTTATATTAAATAACCTCAAAACTTTAACCTTAACACATTAAACTTAATATTTTGAAGTTATATTTTTCTCACGAGTGTCAAATAATTAATCTGCACGTGGTTTTTACTTGTTCTTACTAATTGTTTGACATAAATTCAACTAAAGGAAAATTACCGCACTTATTCAGAGGATATTAATAGCAACAGTAAGTTATAAGTACACTCAATAAAAAAACTCCACGTGTGGAAGAAAATGATTAGCAATTAAGACAAATGTTATAAAGCAAACACTATAATGACAAAAGGATTGTTATATTTGTATTTACGTAAAACTTTTTATAAGTACGAGTCTTAATTTAATTGGATCGGTAGTTGAAAACAATTACTGAACCGGAAACTGTATTATAAACTTCACTAATAAGGCTTTATACATTTATGTTTCAGAGTTCTGTTCTCTTATATTGTTTTGTTTTTCTCCTTTATTGCCAACACACGAAACATTAAAATCTCTTGAAGATTTTACTATAATGGTATTTATGAACACTTCATATACCATACCGGCGGCGTCATCACCAACCCCGGCGGGACCCACAGCGAAGCCAATGCAAAGAGGTTATTGTATACTCTGAATTATCACGATTGTGCGGGGACCTATACACAGCTAATGTAAGACAAACATCGAAGTAGACACGTCCATCCCAAATAATTGAAATTGTGGCATTAATATTTAAATAATCAACAATTCAAACCAATTTTGATATTACCAACTAAAGCAGAAAATGTAATATGTAACACCAGATGTCAGACTTATAATACAGTAAACCTTTTGTTTGCTTTTACCTAATCTAAAAAAAACTGTTAGTTGTGAAGAATAACTACCTAATTCTAAATTTACCAAATTGGTTGCAAATAAACGAGTAGACCTTACCTAATATTTTGTTAGCTTTTTTTTATCAAAATCTGCTACTTTATTTATAAATTCAACAACAAATGATTGAATTGAGTTATATTTAGTATAGATTTTTCGTAGATTTTTTTGTGTCCGCTTTGAATTTGTTAATCTAACCTAAAAAAGCTACAACTAAGAATACACATTTCAATTTTCGTATTTGTATCTTAAGGGGACTTGCCACGCCTATGTTACTCCATGCACATTTTATCAAGAACCATAAGACTTATGGCAATAATTTTTTAACATTTTTTTACATCATTTTTTTTCTAGTGCGCTACATGACATTTTTGTAAAATTTCGTTTCTAAGTATTTTTTTATCATTTCAAAAATAGCTTGTAATTTATCGATTAAAATTTTCAAAAAATATAGTTTTTTTAACCAAAGTAAGAGGAATTTTTTGAAATTCTCAGGTAGCGCACTAGGATACCATGTTGTAAGAAAGCACAACAAATATGGCATCAATATCTTTATTAGATGCTGAGAAAAGTTATATCAAAGTCCAAAAAACTAATTTTCGGTAAACGGAGAAAAATTAAAAATATCCATGATTTCATGATTGTCCTTACAGTTTATACCATTATGACACTAGATTATTGATTTATAAACAATAACAGTAAATTTATTAGCAAGATATGAGCACTTGACTGCAACTGACATAGTGTTAGGCCTATGCTTAGCCTAAACATAGTCTATATAGGCCTACAGATGTGCAAAGTCTAAAACTTGTTTGCTATTTACAACAGGGTTAGTGTCCACAGAGTTGTAGGCCTATTTGTTTTTATAGCTAAGCAACACATTTTCAGTAAACATGAAGATAAAAAACTGAATTAGGTTACGTCTTTTGAAAAAACAAAACAAAATAGATATTCATATAGAAGAAAGCGGTAGCACATCAAAGTCGTAGAAGTTAGCTCAGTAATGACCTGGGCTAGCAACAAAAAACAACATCTGTTGTCAAAATGTCAAACTATTTTTTTCACAGGCACTAAACAGAAACACAGAGTAGCCTATGTGAGAAAACTTTACTTCATAAAATGTATATTTATGATAATATATGAACTGCTTTCGAGCGTTTAGCCATTCAAAACCAACATTTTTCATGAATACCAGAGTGTATAGGTAGAAAAGGACATTTTTTCACCAACTTCTAATTGAACTAAAAAAAAATATATTAGGCCTACGTTATTCAGCACATTCTGAAAAATAATAATCAATAATAGAAAAAAAAATGTGAACAAATTTTTAAATTTATTCCACGAATTAACGGAAAAAATTATGTATTCTGTAGCATTGCTCTTATGGGAATCAGATGCAATATGGCGGACAGGGGTTTCCGCCTCAAGTATATTCATTGAAAACCCATGTGTTACAGTACGTGCATTTTTGGGTGAGAAAAAGTCGAGCTTACAGGAAACTAGTAGGACCGAACGCTCTGATAAATCCTATAATGTGTTTATGAAATACTAGCTTGTCCGATCCGGCTTTGCACTGATAGACTAATCAAAGTTAAATGTATATTAACAAAAACAATTTATCAATAAATGTATTATACTGTGTATTTCTTATAGGGATTTTTAGTAACTTTGATCCCTCCAAACCCCTCCTAAAATTTCGAAATTTGTCATACCCTTTCTTAGTGAGCACCTAAGAGGAAGCTACATACCAAATTTCATTCCAATATGTTCGGTATTTTCGACAAATAGTGATTTAGTCATTTTTAACCCCCAAACCCCCCTAAAAATTCCAATTTTTTCAAACCCTTTCTTAGTAAGCACCTATTTCCCTAGAGGAAGCTACATACCAAATTTCATTCCAATCCGTTCTGTAGTTTTGAAGAAATGGTTTTTAATAACTTTGATCCCCACAAACCCCTCCCCCCCTAAAATTTTGAATTTTTTTCTTAGTGAGCACCTATGGCTCTAGAGGAAGCTACATACCAAATTTGATTTCAATTCGTTCGGTAGTTTTTGAGAAATCGTGATGAGTGAGTGAGTGAATGGGTGGTATTTCGCTTATATATATATATATAGATATAGATTAATAATTATACTAGGTAATGCCTACATACTTTTTTTAGTATATTAATTGTAAACCATGAAGTATATAATATATATATATATATATATTAATAATCATATTCAATACTTAACTTGGGAGAATTATGTCTACAAAACACATTGAGTTGTGGGATGTGCAGCTTAAGAAGATAAGAAATGAACTTGGCAAAGCTAAATTTTAAAAATTTCCACACATCGATCGGATATATCTGTAGGAAAGGGAGCTGCGTTATGAGACGAACAATAATAATAATATCAATAAAGCTTTATTGTATAATGAAGGTTACAATCATCATTCTTTTTAGCAAGCTTACTAGACAATGGTTTTATTTACGTTCTATCGGTTGGTTGACTATTAAACCTTCTTAATTTAACACCGCTAGCTATATGTGTTACTTGCAAGACACTTTAGCATAACGCTAGCAAAACATTAGAAAACAACAAGAAATAATTTATCCTAAGCCTGACACCCGTACATAATTTCATACATACACAAACGAACACCCCGCACACGCACCCTTACACACACACACATACCCCCACCCCCTACACACACACACACACACACACCCCCACACACACTCAGTAAATACTATAAAAAAAACTAAAAATATATAAAAAATACTCAGACAACTAAAAATGTATTACGTATAAAAACTGGGAAAAGATTACCAACAACAACATAAATATTAACAGATGATTGAGGGGGGGGGGGAGCAAAGACATGAAAACAAATGCGAGTTCACAACATTAATAATTAAATTCGCGGATTAATTCCCATCTATATTGTCAACCGTGTTGTACGTACCGAGCAAGATATTTCCATGTTCGCCGTTAAGCTGTTCAAGTAATTCCTCCCAACTCAACTTCAATTTCCCAAAATATTGTTTCCTAATTGTTCCCAAAATTAGAAAAATCGCAAAAAAATTTAAACTATCTTCTTTATCCTTCAAATTACAGAGCGAAAGTTGTAATTTACCTCCTCCACCCAAGGCCTGCAGTTCAAATACAGCAGCTCTGCTCTACATTTAATTACATTTCGTACATCCTTATCTATATACGAGTTGTTATTTAAATTCAAAGATTTATAAATAGCATGAAATATAGAAATGGAACGAGCGTGAAGGTTTTCTTGTTTACTTCGGAACAAGATGGCGTTGTTTACAAATTGGCGTTTATTATTTAACTAGCAAAAAAGTTAGGTAGCCTATAGCCAGACAACTTTAATAATTTTAAAATATACTTTATATGCAGGTTCAAAAAAAATTATCTAAATTTAACGCCAAATACAAAACATAATTGGGTGTATTTTCGGGTAGTTGAAAAAGAAGATTGGCAAAGAATTTAAAACCTTCTAGACGAGCTCATATTGTCCATAGCCCCATCATACTTGAGCTCAAGGCCGTAGTCAGGAAAACTTTTTGGAGGGGGGGGGTCAGGTCAGGACCGGGGATTTGAATCTAAACGCTTTTAACACGTTCACTGCTAAGGACGCACATGTGAGCTTGACACTGAGCACTATGAGAAGCGGCCGACGCACAGTGCATTGTACGCCAACCCCCGTATTGGAAGTATTTCCAATACACAAAGCATTGCGTGCTTCGTACGCCAAACCCCGTAGTGGAAGTATTTTTAACACACAGTGCATTGCGTGCTTCGCACGCCAACCCCCATATTGAAGTATTTTTAATACACAGTGCATTGCGCCAATTTTAAGCCTATGTGTTATGGACGCACATGTGCGTCCGCTTTAAAATATAAGTGATTATTACGTAGAAAGGTTCAAAAATTAAAAAATAAAGTAATTTCTACTCATTTAAGCTGTAAATATAAAAGGTCAGCTACTAGCATAGGGAATTCGAAATTTGCATAGCAGTGAACGTGTTAAACACCAATTGATATAGCTTCCCATGTTAAATATTATATAATGTAATAATGATGAATGATTTTGCTTTGTTAGAGTAAAGTATTTTTGTTGAACTGCATAGTTTTCTTATTTAATCGATCAGATCAAGCCCACAAGAGAGTAAGGCTGTAACCTACTGCATCCATGTATTGTACATTTAAGCTAAATGCATGTGAATGCATCCATGTAATTGCAGTTTAAGCTAAATGCATGTAATGCACAATGCTGTAAAATATTTTGTTGGATCCTCTGTTGTGTTGTCTATTTTATCATTTAACTTGCACTTTTTAAACCTAGTATTAATTTTTACTGCTAAGTTTCGGGGTTTCAAGGGGGCGGGGGTGTACAATTTTATTACAACTTAATTGTACACCTTTAAACAACAACAACGAGGATGAAGATGTGGTATGCTCAATGTGCAGCCAAGGAGAGAAGGAGGATTACATCACTTCCTTGTTGTTCATGATATGACAAAGTAGACACAATGTTAAATCTGCCAGGAAAATATTGGTGTTTGTATGCTGATTTTATTAGGCAGTCGTTGAATCTCAGAGTTGGAATTATGCAGTAAATTTATTTTCTTGTAATTTTGGTAATCTCATTGAAAGTATAATTGTAAATTTCTAATCAATATTAGCCGTAGAAATTTATATTGTTTGTTTGAGGCATTTGTTGTAAAGCGTCCATGGTTTATTTTTCAGTAGAAAAACAAGTTAAAAGTTATTTTTTGTTATTGTGCAAAGCTAAGTACTCTTTGGGTATGATTTATAACAAGTATAAACATTACGAATAGTAAAGTTGTAAGTTATAGTGTGTTTCTTGTAACTCTAAGACGGCTCAGGCCGTTTATTTTGTTTTTACGTATTTTATAATGAAGAACTGTAATGTTTTGTCATTATTGTAGTAAATAAAAACTTAATTAACTCACTAAATATTAATAATTATACTAGTTTATAATACCTGCAAAATTTTTTTTAGTATTTTTATTGAACATCTAGTACGAGTAGCCTACGTGAAATTTTTGTGAGAAAAAGTCGTACTTCGAAAAAACTCTGAAAAACTAGTTTAAATAATAAAATAAGATTATAGATGTAGCCTACGATTTCAGTAGCCCACTGTTTATTTTAACGTATGAATCAAAACCGCTACGATTGCATTATTATTTATGTTTAAGTGTTCTGTTACTGTCCATTCCGTCTTTAACAAAATACTATTTCGTATTTTTTTTTAAATCCATGTATGCTTAAGACCACACTTGAGAAGTGTAAACTTTGATGGCGATATTCTGTTTGACTCTTCAAAAAAGTAGAATACATTGAATAAAAAGACAATTTATGAAATAAGGAAGCACAATGACCATTTCAGAGGTATTATCAAGTAAACTATTTTAGCACAAGTTACGAAATGAGGAGGCACAATGCTCATTTCAGAGGTATTAACAATTAAACTATTTTAACACATGTTACGAAATGAGGAAGCACAATGTCCTGTTTCAGAGGTATTAACAAGTAAACTAGTTTAACACAAGTACAAAATGGGGAAGCACAATGTCCATTTCAGAGGTATTACCAAGTAAACTATTTCAGCACAAGTTACAAAATGAGGAAGCACAATGTCCATATCAGAGGCATTACCAAGTAAACTATTTGAACACAGGTTACGAAATGAGGAGGCACAATGCCTATTTCAGAGGTATTACCAATTAAACTATTTTAACACAAGTTATAAAATGAGGAGGCACAATGTCCATTTCAGAGGTATTAACAAGTAAACTATTTTAACACAAGATACAAAATGAGGAAGCACAATGTCCATTTCAGAGTTATTACCAAGTGAACTGTTTTAACACAAGTTACGAAATGGGGAAGCACAATGCCCATATCAGAGGTATTACCAATTAAACTATTTTAACACAATGTACAAAATGAGGAGGCACAGTGCCCATTTCAGAGGTATTTACAAGTAAACTATTTTAACACAAGATACAAAATGAGGAGGTACAATGCGTATTTCAGAGGTATTTCCAAGTAAACTATTTTAACACAAGTTACGAAATGAGGAGGCGCAATGCTCATTTCAGAGGTATTACCAAGTAAACTATTTTAACACAAGTTACGAAATAAGGAAGCACAATGCCCATATCAGAGGCATTACCAATTAAACTATTTTAACACAAGGTACGAAATGAGGAGGCACAATGTCCATTTCAGAGGTATTACCAATTAAACTATTTTAACACAAGGTACAAAATGAGGAGGCACAATGCCCATTTCAGAGGTATTTACAAGTAAACTATTTTAACACAAGTTATGAAATGAGGATGCGCAATGCCCATTTCAGAGGTATTTACAAGTAAACTATTTTAACACAAGATACAAAATGAGAAGGTACAATGCTCATTTCAGAGGTATTACCAAGTAAACTGTTTTATCACAAGTTAAGAAATGAGGAAGCACAATGTCCATATCAGAGGCATTACCAAGTAAACTGTTTTAACACAAGTTACGAAATAAGGAAGCACAATGTTCAATTCAGAGGTTAAAGTAAACTATATACTCAGCTACATAAAAATGTGTACTATATAATATATAGTAAAGCGTGACTGAATAGACGTGACGGAAAAAGCGTGACGGTAAAATCCGATTCACCGCCAGCAATTTTTAGACGTGGTTTAAAATGTTTAGCAATTTTTACACTTCAATAATTTATGTTTAAATCACCTCTGAAAAACTATAGTCTTTTTTTTAAATTAAACCACCTAATGTAGGCCTACGAAACCACCGATAATTTTTACTCCACCAAGTAAGCAATTCCTGCGAAACTTGTTCCATGATATTCAACTGCTGAACTATAGTTGCGCAATTTAGTGTCGCCGTGTGAACTCGTTTTAAGGGTCACCTTGATTAAAATTAAATACATCAGTTCATTCCCTTTAAGGTTCGGAACCCCTAAAAATGGGTTCAAAACTTTTGTGGGTGTACATTCACAAGTAATTTCACTTTCTCCTATAAGCCGACGTGTACGGACATTTAAAGTTAACAAAAGAGCATTGACTCTTACCGGTATCTCAGAATTTTCTGGCCGCATCGACTACTCCACCGTCCTACTTGTCGGAGTCAGCGGTCAGTGGTTTCAAGCTTGAGTTTCAGCAGCTGGTATCCTTCCTCGCTTCAACAGCTGGAAGTATCCCTTCTATGTCCGCTGACGTATCGGCTTGTCTAAGTTAATTCGTACCAAAGTTCGTTTGTAATTAATTTACAAGCGTACAAGTACCGACAAAGTTTATTATTAACTAGCTTTGCTACGGGGAATTTTTTGCATCACTATGTTACATAATTGTAATATTTCTATCTCATTTTCTATCATCTTTTATTTCATAAAAGTGAATTATTGTGTATATTCAATTAGTTTAGCATGTATTGATCATTGGTTGAACGTCAATTGTCTTCGTCAAAGTGGGCTGAAAAAATCAATTAAAAGTAAAGAATTCAGAGTGTAGAGCGTCTTCTTTTTCAACCGCTAAATCTACAGACTGGTAAATCACAGTCTTAGCTGAATGTTGCAGATTGCCCGGATAGCCTACGTCTTTAATATACGAAATGCATAGATCGGGATGGATTTGATCAGCTTACGTTTTTTAAATATTTTCTTAAAATTAATAAGTGCCAAATTTAGCTCTCTGGCTTTAATTAAAGAATACCAATAACTTTTTATTGTTTTTAGAAATTGTTACCACATTTCCACCACTTAGCTGCACGTAACAAAATGTAAAACTGGTTTACTTTTTATATGTTTTTCAAGAAATAAATGTACAAAATATCAGCTTCCTAGCTTTAAGGAAAGTGTAACAAACAATATTTATTGTTTTAGCGGTTGTTTCAACCCTTAAAGACCAAATATTTTAAAATCCTTTCTCAGTGCGCCTCTAGCGCCTATGCGCAATACGTGTATCAAATTTCACGTTCCTAGGAGGTATTCAATTCACATTTATAATTTTTGGGGTTGTTACTACATTTTTACCCATTTAGCAGAACGTAACAAAGTGTAAAAGTGGTTTATTTTTTATATGTATCTTGTAAGAAATAAATGTTACAAAACTTCAGTTTCTAGCTGGAAAGTACACAAACAACATGTATGGTTTACAAGGGTTGTTTCAAACATTTAAGGCCAAAAAAAATTTTAAATCCTTTTGCGCCTCTAGCGCCTATTTGCAATACGTGTACCATATGTCACGTTCCTGTAGGCGGTAGGCGTTTTGAGATTTATAACAAACAATAATTATTGTTTTAAGGATTGTTTTAACCCTTATGGCCAAATTTTTTCGATATTTTAATAGCTATTCTGATATTTGGGGCGGAGATAAATTCAAGAAATAAAAATTATAAAAATGGTTCAGCCGTTCTTGAGTTATAAGTACTGTAACTAACCCGACTTTGTTATATATATATATATATATATATATATATATGTACATATTGGATTAGAATTTATTTGACTATAACCAATAATTTTGTTCAGACATGTTTGATAATGTAAAGATAAATACAAAATTAATTTACGTTTTTTATGTCATAACATTGCAACCATTGAAATGTTCAATCATCTGCCTTTTCCCGATATATAACTGCTAACTATTTTGTCCGGTAACAAGAAAGAAACAACATGAAATTAAATTTTCTAAGAAAAAAAAAACGAATCAAAAGTTCAACCTTTACTGAAAAAGTGGACCATCGAAAACTTGAATTTCTTAATGTGCAATAACCACTTCGATGCAAAATGCATTTCATTTTTACATTTTTTATTTTTTTACTAGAAGAGACCATGTAAATTGCTTTGGACCCCAACCCAAAAACTCTCTCTACTAGTACAAATTGGGATCTGAATAAGTTAGCCTACAACATAACCGTAATACAAACTGTAAGTGTATGGTAAATTCCACTCGCAGTTTTCACCGTACACAATTTAGTTTCATATTTGCACGAGTCGTTCAGGCGGTGTAAATGTATATTCATTCGACTTATGCATATTCACGCAATGAATAATAATTCGACCAAGCAGCTGGACCGCGACGTGAGTTGAGCAAATTTCCAAAATTAAGTTTATATGCCTACGTTTTAGGGTTTCAACCAACAATTTGGGAAATAGGTCCACTCACGAAGGCGTTGAACAGCTATCTGTGTGTACGCAATATATTATTAAAATTTGTTTGCGCCTAGTGGCCTCGCGAATTTGCACCACTTGGCTTCGAACCGGGTACTTTTATGGTATTTTACGTTTTGATCGATTTTGGGGGAACCGAGCGAGCTATAAGGTCGCGGAAAAAAACAAAATGTACAGAATAATATGCTACATTTTTATTTTTAGAAAAAACTTTTAAAAAATTTCATTCTCGTAGTAAAAATCTCAAAAATTGTTACTTTTGGTCAAAAAACGTACTTCCGGTTGTTGGTTTTTTTTTTTTGCTAACGAACTCGTCCGAGCGACATAGACAACCAACACGTGTACCAAATTTGGACCAAATCGGACTTAAAATGCGGCCGATAGAGTGCGAACACATATATATATATACATATATGATTTTTAATGACACCCCAAAACGTGTTCTGGGGATCATGATCGGTGCTCATTTGCTACTCCCGACCTTGGGTTTTATCATAAGGGCCACTGCAATAGCTCATTTTTTCCTATGGAAATTCGTTAATAAGACCATGCATGTTCAATCAATTTATAATCGTCAAAATTACCCTAAATGCAGATGTTCAATTTACATCTAGGTCTTTCTTTAGGTATAAATTAATTCGGTTTTTAACCCTTTAAGAGAAGTTATAATCTGCCTACAGGATAAGAGTTATTTCATTTGATTAAATTAAATAATGCCTTAGATTAAGATGTAAACAAATCCATGTAATCTGAGCAAATGATGTAAATTCAGATCATGTATTAATGATATTGAATTAAATTGGACTATTATGTTAGAGGTTAAAATTAATTGTTTAACCTATTAACCTGTACGACACCTATTTTTATTTTTTTATTTTTTTATTTATGATGATATTTTGAAATTGACGAAGTGGGGCAGCTGTTTATATATTATTATTCTTTGTCATAGCTACTGATGTACGCTCGTATTTATTCTACCCTTAGGAAAATAGGATGTCTGCGGCACCTTCTTCTGGTGACAGTTTTCGAAAATCAGCAAATTGAAGTTAACATTTTCTGTTTTACAATTAGTTGATAAATTAAATGTTTATTTAAGAATAGAGGTTATTTTATAATTAACGTGGGAATATAGATGATCGCTTGGGCGAATCATTTATAAATTAATATTGAGCGTGACTTGTGAGAAGATATACTTTAGACAGAATTCAGAATCTCACAACAATACTGTTATCCCTCAAACCCGTTTCCACAACAACGCCGTCATCTTCACTAATGCACGAGCTACTATAGTCAAACTATAACTGTTTATAGTTAATTAAGGGTCGGCTCTAGTAAAACAGAAAGCAACCTGCGACTCCCTATAGCGGCGGTAGGTTACGCGGACTTTGCTCAGCTTAAATCCATTTAAAATCCGCAATTATTCAAATAGTGTTTTTTTTTTTTTTAAATACCAAACTCTTTGGGACAAAATTCTTCATCCGAATGGCTTGGTAATTTTTCGCTATAATTAATAGTTACAACGTAAAACATATTTAAAATCACCCTATAGCGGCGGTAGGTTACATGGACATTGCTCAGCCTAAATCCATTTAAAACCCGCAATTGTTCAAATAGCGTTTTTAAAAAAATACCAAAATCTTGGGGACGAAATTCTTCAGGCAAATGGCTTGGTAGTTTTTCGTTATAATTAATGGTGACAAAATAAAATAATATTAAAAATCAATGTTTTAAATTGTTAATAAATATTAAACAAAATATTTTTCTTAATTTTTAAAAAGCCATTTGCATGCATATTGACCATAGCTTTAAAATGACATATCGTTTATAATTTTCCGATCAAAAGTAAAGGAAAAATTTGGATTTTAATTTAACATTGGTCTTATGGAGTGTCAGCCAACATGGCCGACAGCTAGAGCCGACCCTTAATTAGTAAATCCCAGTGATTTTTTACAATTTAAAGGGACTTTCTACAGGTGTATGTTATGTATATAACATTTACTTTCTCCAAGTAAATGTTAAAAAAATTTAAGATTGTAGGCTAGTTAAATAATTAATTTTTTATACTACGTTATAAAATTTTACATACGATTTTATTGGTGGTGATATTTTGAGTTTTCAAATTCATTTGTTGCATTATGTGCGAAAGGTCTTTGTAAAGTCTAAGAGTGCGCATATCCTCGGAAGATTGATTTATAAATTTGGATTTGGTAGTAATACATAATGTATTAGAAATTTCATCTCGCAATTGGCGACTAAATGCTTATGCAAACTTTGAATTTGGTACCGCATCAAAAATTGTCTGGAAAAGAATCAGTTTATTTCCAACGTTTATGTGCATTTTTCATTCATATTTTAATATACGAAATCCGCTTTGTGACTCCCTATTTCAGAAACACCTGTATAAAACACAATCGATTTAAACAGTAGCCACTGTTTACGGTGACGTAATTTCCAGTAGCAGAGAGCATTAGAAAAAGAAGAAGAAGAAGAAATAAACTAATGGCAGCGATGTTATAAAGTACGCACTGGCTCAGAGCAGAGCATGCTGGTAGTTAAAATAATAGCGTGGTAATATAACGAAGAGTGTGGTATTATAGCTGAATACCTTCTTAATGATACTTAATTATACGAGAATGTTGATGGTTAAAGCCGGGGTAAAAGCAGTAATCTCGACTGATATCGATAAATAAATAGTTCAGTTACAGTATAGTGTATGTAGAAATATAATGGCTGGGACACTGAATGGAAACTGTGTGTATTTGCCGGAGAAATTAAAAACAATTTACCGGTGACTTTAACGACGGGATAAGAAAGTAGTCCGCTGCTATAAAATTAATTTTGCAATTAATTATATAAGGTAGAAAATTGTTTGGAGGACAGTCAAATGTGTTCTTTAAGCGATATATTTGTCGGTCTTACAGTTATTATTTGATGAAATTTCATAGGTTGTCAGCAGAATAATATCCGGTGACACGCTTCACAAAAATACAAGTTACAGTTTTACAATTTCAAATCACCATTTTTTTAAATTACTGGTTCATGTGTTCCAGTAACAATAATCAGCAGTAATAAAGAAACAGTACAGTAATTCGAGAGATTGATAATGATTATTGAGCTCATTGAAATTGCAACTTTACAATCATTTCTGTGTGTATTAATAGCTTAACTTTCTCAGTTAGAAATTTAAAAATTAAATTATGGTAAGTATATTACTTGCTCCATTTTCGAAAGATATTACAAAAAAAGATATTGGATTGTATTAATTTAATGTATAGAAGAGAATGGCATTTAATAATTAAAGTAGTCCTAAAGATAATATTTATGAAAAAACTCATTTTTAAAATCGTAAAAGAAATTAATATCACTTTTCGTTTATGTTGATAACAAACTTAACAATAAAATATTTTAATAATCTTAAAAATAAGATGCTTTAATTATTTCAGTTCTCTATGACAGGTTGTCTTGTTCACCTTAAACATGCCTAAACTCAAAATCGAAAAATTAAACTACAATAGTACAATTGTAGTTCTCCGAAGACCAAGAACATCGTTACAATAGTACATTTCAACAAACCTTTGTTTTAACCTGTAAACACGTATACCTACATTTTTATAGAAACAAAACCAATCAGGCCTATATATCAGCTTTCATGACTACCGTTAGTTACAAATAGTACTAAACCTAGGACCAATAGCGAAGGCCCAGTTTTTAATTAGTTTAGCAAAAAATTAATTAATTAAATCATATAGAAAATAATTCGACCTCGCTGCTGAACCGCTGACGTGAGTTGAGTGAATTTCCAAAATAAAATGTCTATGTTTTAGTGTTTCAATCAACCATTTGGGAAATTGGTCTACCTGAGTGTACGAAATATATTAGGAGAATTTGTTTCCACCCTCCAGCTTCGACTCAGACGCTGCTTCGTTCCACTCGCAGCGGAAAAACTCCCTTTGCGAGTTTAAACCTCTACCTTGCGTCCTCAGGTCATGGACTGCTTCGCTTCGTACAAACTCAGCCTTCGTCCTCAGATCAGAATGTGCCCCCTCGTGTACCGGGTACTTTTGTGGTATTTTACGTTTTGATCGATTTGGTGGGAACCAGACGGGCTATAAGGTCGTGTAATATAAGGTCGTATAATATAAGGTTGGATAATATAAGGTCGTATAATATAAGGTTGTATAATATAAAGTTGTATAGTATAAGGTCCTATAATATAAGGTCGTATAATATAACTTTTTTTAATATAAAGTTGTATAATATAGGCCCTAAGTTCCTATAATATAAGATTGTATAATGTAAGGTTGTATAATATATGGTCGTATAATATAAGGTTGTATAATATAAGGTCGTATAATATTAGGTCGAATAATATAAGGTTTTATAATATAAGGTCGTAAAATATAATATTGTATAATATAAGGTCGTATAATATAAGTTTTTATAATATAAGGTCGTATAATATAAGATTGTATAATATAAGGTTGTATAATATAAGGTCGTATAATATAAAGTCGTATAATATAAGGTCGTATAATATAAGGTCTATAATATAAGGTCTTATAATATAAGGTCGTATAATATAAGGTTGTATAATATAAGGTCGTATAATATAAGGTCGTATAAAAAAAACATGTGCACAATAATCTACTACATTTATTTTTTTAGGTAAAAACTTTAAAAAGTTTAATTTTAGTACGTAAAATGTCAGAAACATTTTATTTCAGGTCAAAACACATGCTTCCTGTTGTTGGATTTGTTGGCTAACAAACCAGTCCGAGCGAGTTAGAAAACCAACGTGTGTACCAAATTTGGAC
>JAGFPH010007104.1:27019-44604 GCA_018207615.1 Philaenus spumarius | reverse complement strand
GTCACCCTGTATAATTTTAATGAACTCGTTATTTTTGTGTACATAGTAAACCACTAACAAAGTATAATTTATATCAGCCATGTTATTGTTATTATTTAGATGGTTAGTTTCTTGTATTGAGTTTATGGTATTAACATATATTTTATAAAACTTTTGGGAAGAGGGACAGTACGGAACTCTTACCATCGAGCTCACACTTCTCCACTTTATTTGCCTGATGTTACTTACCTTACGGAAGGAATATTTTCTCGTACCAATAGTCGAAATCAGTTAATCTTTCTTCTTTCAAACTCGAAGTTTATTTTGTAGTAAAAATACACCTTCGAAAATCTCTTGAAGCTCTTTAATCCGATTCAGTACTTTTAAAACAACATTCGATTCGACACTTCTAGCACCTCGTTTTATTAGCAAATTTCCATAGGAAAAATGAGCTATTGCAGTGGCCCTTATGGTGAGACCCAAGGTCGAGAGTAGAAAATGAGCACCGATCATGGTCCCCAGAACACGTTTTGGCGTGTAAAAAAATTCATATATATACATTTTTATATATATATATTTTTATATACGTTTTGGGGTGTATTTATGTGTTCGCACTCTAGCGACCGCATTTTAAGTCCGATTTGGTCCAAATTTGGTACACGTGTTGGTTGTTTATGTGGCTCGGACGAGTTCGTTAGCAAAAAAAATCCAACAACCGGAAGTACGTTTTTTGACCGGAAGTAACTATCTTTTGAGATTTTTACTACGAGAATGAAATTTTTTTAGAGTTTTTTATAACAATATAAATGTAGGATGTTATTCTGCGCATTTTGTTTTTTTACGCGACCTTATAGCTCGCTCGGTTCCCCCAAAATCGACAAAAACGTAAAATACCATAAAAGTACCCAGTTCAAAGCCAAGTGATGCAAACTCGCGAGGCCACTAGGAGGAAACAAATTCTACTAATATATTGCGTACACACAGACAGCTGTTCAACGCCTTCGTGAGTAGACCTATTTCCCAAATTGTTGGTTGAAACCCTAAAACATAGGCATATAAACTTAATTTTGGAAATTTGCTCAACTCACGTCAGCGGTCCAGCTGCGTGGTCGATTTATTTTAAATATATATTTAAAGTAGACGAAAGCTGCATTTACACAAAACTTATGATACAAAATTTATAAAAAACGGTTTACTACCTTAGCTACGAGTTAAAACATAAATACTTGGGTGGCAGGCATATAATCCCTCTTCTGGGAAAAGTCGAGTAAACCTTAGATTTATTCATCGTCTTCCATACAGTAACACACGCTCGACGTTGATATAATGTGTTTATTTATTTCGATATACACAATTCCTGAGCTTCAGGTGTTTGATAAAGGTTAACGTAAAGTGGTCAGTGCACGTTGGTCAGGAAGGGGGGGGGGGGTATCACGCAGTTTATGTCGCGCGTGCGCAAAATTAATGGCTTAAGTCAGCAAGTCACGATTTTCCTCCTGGCATTACTTCTAGTTCGTACGGTAGGGATACTGTAGGCATACGCAGAAATGTGTAATATTATGTTAGAGTATTACCTTTTACTGGAGTTAAGGTGTATTAACTCCTCCTCTGACGACTTAAAGAGGAAAAGAAATTTGAGTTGATTGTGGTAATAATGTTTGGGTAAGTAAAACGTTCAAAGTAGGCGTAAGGATTTTATAAACACTGTCAACTCAAGGTGTAGTGACCATTCGATTATTAGTTCGATTACAAGGTTTTTAAACTTTACACTTAATCGTTGGATCTTAACAAAATAAAACCTAAACTTTTAAATCCCTGGGAGGACTCTACTCATACGTTACGAAAAATGTCAACCAGGAAGTTTCTAATACACTTGTACAACTAAGTATTGCTAATGTATTTCTTATATTGTAGGACAGTAAATTAAAATGAGGGACGTCACTGCGTGCTTCGCACGCCAACCTTGGGATGATTATTAGTTATTATAGGTAAGATTTTGGCAAGGTTAAATTAATGTTTCTTTTTTGTGGTTTCAAAATGTTTCACTTTTTTACATGCTTTTCTTCAACTCACGACCGTTCAACCGGTGGACCGGTGCGTGGACCGGTGCACGGTCGTCTCGGCTCTTTCCGGATCGCCTCGGGCTGCTCCGTATAGCACATCGCGTTACGACTGTGTTCTCGCATACGTATATTAACAAAAAAAATTGTAACCCTCAGATAGGGGGGGGGGGGTTGGCCCTGAATACCAAAAATTTTCGGAAAAATCCAATTTATGACTATAACTAAAAAGTAAAAAATAAAATAAATGAAAAAAAAATTAAAACATTCTTGCCTATCTATGGATAACATATATAGACTTGCAATCTTTTTACTTTAAAAGCATGGCCCGTACTCTTGGGAAGTTCCGAAAACATTACGCCCCATGCTTTTTGGGTGTGTTTATTTTGCGAAAAGATTGCAAGTTATCAAGTCTCATTACAATATCAGTTTCGCTGAGGAAGAATTAATTTCATATGTGGGTTATATTTTATTTTTCAGTTAGAGTCTATTTATGTTATTAATTGATAGGAAAGCATGGTTTTAAAAAAAAAACATTTTCATTTATTTTATTTGGTTTAATCTGAAAATAAATAATTAACCTTATATTTCCTACAAATGTAAAAAAAAAAAAAAAAAAAAAATATTTAAGACTTACTGTGTTCAATATCCCTTTCAATACTTATTTCAAATTGATTTATTTATATTAGCCAACGTACTTTTAACGTTGCAATTAGTAAAATAGGGCAATGTCTAAACATTTTTATAGAATATAATTTAATTTTAGTTCGGTGAGATATATAATAAAGTTATAGGAAACAATTTGTTTTATCATAAAATAAGTTATTGCCGAGCGGTAAAGGAACCATTATAATATGTAAAAACAGAAATTTGAAATTTAACAGAACATTGTTTTTCGTTGAAGCCTTTGTTAGTGTTTTGTCAGCCTATGCTAAATATGGTTATTTGTTTAAAAGAATAATAACTTTTTCTAAATTAACTAATTTGGATGCTATGGTAATGAGTACAAATACTTTCGAGAAACATGTGTTGGTTCGTTCCATGCTTAACCTGAAATATTGTTGTTAGGCCTAATATTGGTCAGAATGTTTTATCTGTTATTTTATAAAATTAGTCGCTAATGAATATAAAAGTGGTGTTTTATAGTACAACAAGTCACATTCTTTAAACAATTGTGAAACCAATAAACTAATAGAAAGATTGCGATTACATCAAATCTATACCCAGCGTTCATGAAATAGGCGCAGCAACCATTAAAATTGTTTATGTAGTTACTGAAAACGTGGCGTGACAAAAATCTTTCTTTAAAATAACGAAATTATGACTTAAATTTTGAAATTTTTCAAGGACAAAGGAAATATAACGGACAGAAAAGTTTACAAAACTTTGATCAGATACTTGTTGGAGGTGTAGAAAATGAAAACCTAAGTGTTTCCTCTCCGGGGATGTTCTTCCGTTTTCCTCCTTCCTAGGCCTCGTTTATGCACTAGCGGTCGACCGCAGCGGCTACCAGATCGTTTTTTAAACACTGTGGTGGGGGAGCCAGTGCTGCCAACTGTTCTCCAGTCATGTCAGTCTGAAAAAGTTGTTATAAAAATTGTAATCAAACACCGGGTAGGTTGGCAGCACTGACATGGCGGGAGCGGTGAGCCGCTGTGCATAAACGCTCCCATTTAAACCAATGCATTTTGAAACCGCAAAAAACTGCGGTTTTGTAAGAGCACCGCTCTGTTTCTGTAAACCGCTGAGGCTCGCCGCTCCGCTTCTTGTTGCATAAACGTGCCCATTTAACTCAGTGCGGTCGACCGCTAGTGCATAAACAGGGCCTAAAGTGTTGAAAAATGCATTAGGGAGTAGGGCATACCTCGTTTATAAAGTTATGCATTGCTATGTTAAAGTTTGGGGGAGGTAAATTTTGGACCGCAAAAATATAAATATTTATGTTTTTGTTTATTTCAGAAAGCGTTGAAGCAAATCTGTTTTTAAAAACCCCAGTGGTAGAGGTAGTCATATATTTGTATAGTAAATCGAAACAAAAGCGATGAACGAAATTTCCCCCCGGAAAAACACTCGTCTGCTATTTAAAAAAAAAATGTTGAAGCTAAACTTGAAAAAAAAACATTATAGTTAAGACTCGTTTATTTTACAAGAAAACTATGGTGTATTTAAAAATGGGGTGGGGGGATGTTCCATCTGAAAAATAAACTCCCTCTTTTACGAAAATATTTTAACTAAAATTTAAAAAACCATTGGTATTAGACGGACCCATATACTTTACAGGTAACCGCAGTATATGACTACTACTCATACAGAGTTTGGAAGCCGTCACATCCTTTTACTGGTTCCCACCACCAATATACAATTTATTCACACCAAGTTTATTGTTATTTAGTTTATTGAATGTATTACTTGGTGAGTTGTTAATGGTATTTAATGACAAAGTGAAACGACCCTACCAATAGAAATATAATTACAGATAAAAACCCAGGTGGTTTATAATTTTCTAGTTTTAATTGTAACTTTCTTGTTCTCTTTTTAGAACCTAACACTTTTGGAACGTTTGGCGATACGGAACTCTTGGTCGGTCAGTCGTTCTTATTTGATCTCTCTTTGTTTTGTTTCCCTCTTGGTTATGAAGAGGAGTTTACCACTGTCTAGAATATGGTCAAGTGGACGGAGCATGCGCGGTGATTGTAATCCATACTGTCACCGTGTCACGCTGATGTCGCTGAGAAATGTCATTTGGAATTAAGAACTCAACCATGGGTATAGTCGTTGCGAGGATAAAATAGACCTTCAGTTTAGAGACGGTTGTTAGACTGGATTTGGTTGAGTAGATAATGAGGAACAATTCTGGAAATGTCAAGATGTCAGACGAAGATTGTGCAGAACTGGGTGTACTCTAGTTTAGTTACTCTGTATTTAGTAAATAGTTTTGTGTGGTGATGAAACGATGTTAATATCTTAAAAACTGCTGAAACAATGGATGAGAAATTAAAAAAACATTTTTTATTGTTGACATAATATTACAACTGAGGCTATTTACTCATCTAGTAATATAATTCTCAGATTTTACACTTTAAGGGATAAACAAATTGGTTTCACCCCTTTAACATAAATTAATTAAATCCTGTGGCTTCTATCTGAGCAGTCTTCTACTCCCAAACTAGTGTCCAGGACAGTTCGCATCTCAGGATTCACGAGCTGAGAGATGAGTTGTCCTTGCTTCGCTGCGTGCTTTTTTATTTCTTCGTTGACCAGTTCAACTTAGAGAACCCTGTCCAAGTTGTCGTTCCTCACAAACCACCGAGCATTAACTGTGCGACAGAGCACTTTATTTTAAAATTTGTGTATCATATTAATAATCATTTTCTTTGAACGACCCCAGAGTTGAATCCTGTAGGTCCAGACCGGCTTCACCACTTGCCTATATAACAGCAATTTATTATGAACTGACAACTGTAAATTTTTACCTAAGAGGCAGTACATTGTTCTAAAATTTATGTATAGCTCTTGTTTTTTCGTTTTAACATTCTGATTCCACTTGAGTCTGGTGTCAAGAATCGTTCCCAAATACTCAGCTGTATTTGCATGTGGGATCTGGACTGTATTGATTATTACTGACAGATGTTGCTTAATCTTCAAATTTGTAAAATTTACGTGTGTTGATTTCGTTCCATTCAGTCGAATACGCCATTTTTTTGTTCATTTGCTCACTGCATTAGCGGCCCCTTGAAGTTTGCTAGTTACTTCTTCAATTTTATTTCCTGTGACAATTATTGCTGTATCATGTGCAAATGTAGCCGTTCTTGCACCTTCTACTGTAGGTAGGCCTCTTGTATATAATAGGTACAAAACCGGTCCTAGCACACTTCCCTGCGGAACACCAGCTGTTATTTTCTTTAACCCAGAATACTCTTCCTCCTGTTTTACCCCGAAAGAATCGACCATTCATGTACGGTTTTAATATTTCACAGAACTGAATTGGCCTGAACTCTCTGCAACTTCCACTCCAGTCCCCTGTGCCACACCTTATCAAAGGCTTGTGCTACGTCTAGAAAAACACTTGAACAAATTTCTTATTTCCAAGAGCATTTTCAATTGTGTTGGTAATCCTATGCAATTATTGATCTATTGTTGAATATTTTTTTCTGAAACCAAATTGATGCTGAGGGATAAGATTTCTCTCCTCAATTAAGCCTTTCAATAGTAGTCTTTCAAACAGCTTTGCAAAATTATAGGCAACAAAGAGATAGGTCTATACGATTCCTTATTGTTTGGCGGCTTAATGGAAGAGAAATTCTGCTGTAATTGTTAAAAATTACAAAATAGATATTATAAACTGGCACGAACAGATTGGACATAAAAATATATGGTTTTAATGTAAATATTACATTTTCCTACACAGAACCAAATGTGCACTGCCTTTTTATCGAAATTTGGCCGCCTTTAAAGTCCACAATTTTGATTTTTTCACTTGTGACCCAACATTCTTTATCAGTCAACCCAAAATTACAAACATAAAACATGTTAACATGAAAAAATTATGTATATTAATTTCAAAAAATAATTTAACCAAAATCAAATCTGCTTAAAATTTTTGGTCTTGATATTTTTGATAAAGTTAATAGAACCAAAGGTAAATTTTTAAACAATCCACGTCTTTTCGTCATCATTACTTCAGTATGCAATCAAAACTAAATATGGACAACGATTGAATATTTTTCAACTTAAAATTTCAGATTTAAACTTAGGTTTGATAATGGTAAGGGGAATTTATTATTTACACTAATTAAAGGGGATTGTTCTGGAGGTGTTGGATTTTTTAAACCCGGGGAAAACCTAACATTTAAAACCAGTGTAGATTAAACGTTTCAGGACAGTATTCCTTGATGTCCGGATAAAAGGAGCGCTTTATGTACCGATAAATATTTTTATTTTTATTATTTCAGTAGTTTATAAAAATGAATCGTATTAAATTATTATTTCTTTTAAAATAATTTCGAAGCAAAAAAAGGTCTTTCTAAACTCTGATACTAGATTGTCATGCATATAAAGAAGCAGCTATCAACACTAAACCCTTATTCAAGTATATAACAGCTGATTATGTCCATCAGCTGCAATACTTGAAAAACAATTAACCTATGCAAACCTTTGAGGTTATGTGTTCTATAAGGAGTAGGGATTATAAAGCACATTCATAGCAGCTGATAAGGTTCACCAATTTCTAGCCTAGCCTAGATTATACTTTCAGGATAGGCTTACATTTTTGAATTTAGGTTTTGTGCTGATAATAAAAGTAATGTGGATATAGAAGGGATAACAAAGCACACTTATAACATCAGATTAACTTCAACAATTCAACACAAGCATTATCCTAAATTATAATGTAAGGTTATGTCTACAAAATTGTTGAAAATGTATGCCCAAGTGGTACTATCTAGTCTTATTACGTGCGTGAAAAATAAAAATATATTTAATGCTATTTGGTTGGTAGTTCTTGGATACCATTAATCCAGTAACTACCATTTCGCTTTTGGATCTACCCTCCAGTACTTGGTAATTTGCCATTTCTTATGGCTTGCTTGAGCAAATGTGATTCTTACTATGGATACAAACTGTCATAAAATATTGATTGAGTTAACCAACAAACGCGTAGAAGGTTGGAACCGGTTTTCTAAATATATATATAGTTCTGTAAAGCAAGTAAATGTAATTCCACACTTGTTAGTTATGTTCAAGGCAGCCTCCCTGAACTTTATATTCTTATGGAGTTATTGCGTAGCGGATATACTTATGTAATATGACTTTTAATAGTAAACAATACATGTTTATCTGTAGTTTATAGTTTAATTTTGTTATATTTATGAAATATGTTTAACGAACTGACTGCAAAGGACTTATATTTGATATCAGAATTAGAGTTTAAACGCCATTGTAGCCTATTGAGCAGCTGAACTTATAATTTTCCATACTCGACATTCACATTCAGTGAACCAGCTTTGACAACTATTACTTAATCAATTAATTTATTCGATCTTCTAGACTGGAATATAATATATATTATATAACAAACTAAATAATGGAAAACCCAAGGTTTTGAATTGTGCAGACTCTTCAGACCTAACTTTCCCAAAATATTAATCCATGGGATGGACATGACAATCTCTTTACTTTCTCACTCTATACTATAGAATAGAAAAAGTATTGTGATAGCAAACAAATTCGATGTTGAGATGTTTGTAGAAATATCCGTTTTGGGACCCCTGAGTATACAAAGCTAGAGAGAAAATTATTCAATCGATTTCGGACAAATTTGCATCAATCATGTCAATTAGGCCTGTATAGATGCACGAAAAAAGGTTTTGAACATTTGTGAAAAACAACCCTTTTTGTGGCCAAAAAACCCCAAAAAATCAGTTATTATTTTGATACAATTTGGCTTATTTGTAGCCCTCAATGTCTTAATAGCCCTACCACATTAAAAAAACCCGAATCTTTCTAAAAATTCTCGTTTAGATAATAATAGGCTTAATAACTGAGTTTTGGGGGTTTTTGGCCAAAAAGGGGGATGTTTTTCAAAACTTTTTTCGTGCACCTATATTGGCCTAATTGACATGATTGGTGCAAATTTGTTCGAAATCGATCGAATAGTTTTCTCTCTAACTAATAATAATAATAATAATAATATTTTTAGTTACTCTCCTACTTTAATGTACCCCCTCTCCTACTTTAATACAATTATGATGTCACAGTGAATCTGTTTGATAATTTAAATATATTTGTGAGAAAGTATGTGCCAGTTCCTGGTACCTTTTATTTTTATTTAAAATATTAAACCCTCATTCTGAAAATGTTTGGTATTTTTATACTCCCACAATGCATGAATAATTACACACTGTGCGCCGGTTGCTTTCTATTTTATTTATCACATTTTTACGCCTACTAGAAGCTAAGATTTTAAAATGTGTAAGGGATTTTTTTTTAATATTATGGGTAGAAAGTGAACATTGTTGAATGTCAGCCTGAAGATATCACCAATGTGAGGACAAAATGTGTCGCATATTATTAATGCGGTTTGAAATGGCATACCTAGCTTGAGTGGTTAGTACGAATATTATTCTAAAGGCATCGGAGAATCAAAGAGGCAGAAGAGCACGTTTATCTTATTCGTATATAGTTTGTTTATAGTAGAGTATAAGAATAACTATTTATTTCTTAGACACATACAAAAAATGTTAGTTCTTTAAAATATGAGATATGAGTCATACTTTAAACTGTTATATGTTTTAAGTTATTAGAAAAAACCCAAATCAGTATTAGTAAGGGGAAAATACAAATTTTACCATTTACTTCACTATAGTATAAATAGACGATTCAGTTTGGATGTTTTTCGAAATGCCAATATAAACGCTTACAAGAACATGTTATGAAATAAGTTAAATTCAAATTTAAAGTAACTAAAATTTCTCTACAAGACAGATGCAATTGAAATCTTCAGGTTGCGTCCATCATTGTCTCCAACCCGTCTCTACCGAGAACACTATGCCGGTCCTTGGAAGTGTCCGCAAAAACATTTTGATTGATATTTATGGGCTCCGGGTCGAAAACTGTAGCGCCATACGCCTCGCTTTATGATGATATAATTTTTTTACACCGCCCGAACGGGAAAAAACCCCGGTCGGGAGTCGCAGATGGTCAAAAGCGTAAACAAATTGTCCCATTGTATTTGGGGCCGCTTCCCCGCCAAGTATTTGACCAATTCGGCGCGTTGGGAAAAGAGACTTCAATCAAAAACGGAAGGAGAAAAAAAACCAACATGTGAAACATTCTTGGGAGTGATGTAGAGCGATCCTGGCGGACGAAAAAGGAAGCGCGTAACTGCCCGTGTCGGACAATGTGTTCGATTTTATTGCCTTTTTGGATACATCGGTGATTTCTGAAATGTGGGCGCGTCTTTTGAACTAGATCGTTTTGAAATGTAACAATAGACTATTTGGCGCTACGTGTTTGCCCAATTAAAAGCAAACAGGCTGCTTGTATGCAATAGTATCGCACGGACCCGCATTCCACGGAGACTTGGGTGCTCTGTTAGTTTTTGTCGTTTCATTTCTAACAGTTTGTCTTGAATGGTTTTTATTTTACCACATTGATAATTATTGCATATTACACTTGTTTTCCAGTAGCGTATCTTGGTGCTTCTGGATGTGTTTGAAAATGTTGAGTTTTCCTGAGCTTAATACAGGTATACAATGTTTAATACAGTTGTTGTGTACTGTGTTAATGTCTGCAAAAATAACTGCAATTTCATCAATAATTTATTTATTATTTACCATCTTAAAAAAATTAAAATAGTTGCTTGTAAGAACTGAATAGCATAATTATTACATAATAATAACAACAAAAGAATTGAAAATAGGATAAAATTATTTCGACTTTAATTTTATTTTTAAAAAGGCTAATGTTGTCTTGATATCTTTTTATTTCAAATATTTTTAACGAATAAAATGTACGTTTTATTCACTCATAAAGTAATTATTTATGTATATTTTTTCTCCTTTGTGCTCGGTTGTTACGTAACATATGTCAGGAAAATGAATTACATTTTAATTTTCCACAAAAAATTTGGTTACCAAAAGAATATTTTCTAATACACAATTAATTTTATCTTGAGTATATAAAAAAAAAGACAGACTTGTTAAAACGCTACATCAGTGTTGTTAGAAATCCAGACGAATTTCCCTACAAATTACTTAAAATTTTCCTACTGAGTCCAAAACTTCCCTCCAAACACAATAATTTGTCTTAAACTAGTACATGTTTCTTCAAGTGTAGAGTTTATTTTTATACCTTACTTATAAAAAACATATATTGTGAGTCACATTATACTGTCTTATAAAAGTCTTCTATAAAAGTTATTTTACAAAAATATTTGATAGTGTAATGGGACAGCTTTTATACAAGATTTCTAGCATCATATTTATTTTATAAAGTAAAATGAAAGAGGTTGAAATGACTTTCTATAAAAGTTTTGTCATGCCAACAAATTCTATTGGCGGAATATAATGGTCATTTGCAACAACTAAAAGCATTTCTAACAGAACTGAAAGAACTGCAATTACTGTATAATCATTAACTTTAAGCGTGTTTTAAATATACCGTGTACAATTTCTCTCCACGTGCTGGTAAAATTGGAATTTTTTCCTAATTTGTTAGAACAAAATTTCCCTCCGCCCGGAAAATTTCCCTCTGGTAACACTGTTTTACATCCGAGTAGGCTACCGCTTATTAGCGAACTTCCTTAGGAAAGATGAGCTGTTGCAGTGATCTCTATGATGATACCTAAGGTCGGGAGTAGTAAATGAGCACTGATCATGGCCCTCAGAAAACGTTTTGGGGTGTCATTAAACATTGTATATGTATGTGTTCGCATTCTAAAGGCAGAATTTCAAGTCCGATTTGCTCCAAATTTGGTACACACGTAGGTTGTCTAAGTCGCTCATACGAGTTCGTTACTTAGATAAATCCAATAATTGGACCAGAAGTAACCATTTTTTGAGATTATTCGTACTAGAAAAAAACATTTTTAGGGTTTTATCTAAAAAAGTTATATTATTCTGTACATTTAGTTTTTTCACTCGACCTTGGTCCCATCAAAATCGATTATAACGTAATAAACCATAAAAGTACTCGGGTAAAAACCACCGGGGGGGGGGGGGGTACCGGGGGGGCATCTTCTGATCCGACGCCGACGGCCGAGTTTGTACGCTGAGAGCGCGAAGGGAAGCAGACCGTAACGGGGATGCGGATTACTACCCCCCGGAAAACTACCCCCCCAGGTGAAACGTGACGTCACCAAATCTGCCAACTAACCAATATGGGAGCCGTGTCCGCGACTGGAAAACTACCCCCCCCTAGCAAAAGCGGGTCGCCGGAATACTACCCCCCGGAAAACTACCCCCCCTCCCCCCAAGTGGTTCCTACAATTATACTGTTATCGGCAACATACTGTGACTAAACAGTTTAGGTTAGTCCTCTAGTTTTTTTTTATTCTAATTATATCGAAACTTGAGTGTGCGTGACTGGAAAACTGCCCCCCCCCGATCTCTGACGTCAGAATGACGTAGGAACCTGCTTGGGGGGTAGTTTTCCGGGGGGTAGTATTCCGGCGACCCACCGTAACCCCAGGTCGTACGGTGAAGGTGCAAAATCGCAAAGCGAGTTTTTCCACTGCGCGTGGAAAGAAGTAGCGCGTGAGTCGAAGCTGAAGGAAGTTCTACTAATATATTTCGAACACATAGTCAGCTATTGGTGAGTGGATAATTTCCCAAAATAGGCCTATATAAACCTTAAAATATATAAATTTAATTTCGGACGTTTTTTTTAAACTTACGTCAGCGTTTCAGCTGCGTGGTCTAATTGTTTTTTTTAATAAACTAGCTAAACTGCCTTAAGGTAAAACGAGCTTTCAACAAATCACTAGAATATGTATAACTACAACATTAGTTTATAATTTACATAATTATAAATACTGTGATTAAGAGGCACTTGACATTACGGTAGCTACGAAAGTGTTCAATTCAGAAACTTCATTAATAAGAAATTTGCGAAAAACTTACAATATTAATTATTTTAACAGTGGGATAAGCACGAACGCGTTTTCACATGGACACGGATATATATCAACGATACCGTGTTTGTATCGCCAAAGAATATTTTCCGTACATTGTCCTGTACCCGCATGGATTGAGCAATCACAGAATCCTGATTCTAAGATGAAATTACTCGTTATTGTTTATGGCGAAGTTTGACCGGAGGCTGAATCAGGTCTTGCAACGTTCGCACCACATTTAGACATCCCATCGAGTCTAGTTTCCATTCATTTCCATTCCTATGGCGACTAGAAGATTGAGAAGTTCTTGATGGTAATGTCTGCCGGGTTTCTGGTGAACTCTGGAGGAAATCGAGGCAATTGGAAACACTAAGTTTGCTTTATTCACTAAAACGAGGCACTAAAGTATTAGGCGATGACCTAAAAATTTGACACCAAGATGTAAATTCAGCAATAATGATTGTTGTGGAATGCGGTTGTTTTTTGTTTTCTATTTCATTGGTATTTTATTTTCACCAATCCACTCGGCGAAGCAAATGCAAACGGATTGTTGTATAATCTGACATTTTCACAGAAATAAAGATTGATTAGGACAGAGGCATTTAGATCGGGGTAGGAAGGTGGAGGTAACAGTAATCTAGGTAATGACACATTTGTAGAAGGGCAGGAGCTTGTGCGTGAATGACAGGATATTTTATATAATAATAATAAAAAGAAATACCTATATACGAACTGGATACGTGGCATTTTTCTACTTGTTCAACTTTATACAGGTTGCGAAATAAGTTTCAAACAATGTTTTTCGAAATTGATTTAGCTTCAAGAACAATTGATTTAGCTTCAAGAACAATTGATTTAGCGTTGATTGTATTAGTAACAAGACAACGCCAACATATACCGTATAACATTTTCAAATTTTAATAAACGTTTAACCATTTAGCTAGCGCGTTGTCCTACAAGGTTACTAAAAACGATCATGCGTTCCTATTCTGTGTTACGACGCCCATTGTTTTTGGTTGTTTAAATAATGCAGGACAATTTTGCTAAATATCTACTGTTTGCTGTACTTCCGCCTTCTACCCTCTTACAAATGTTTAGGTTTGATAGGCAGAGTTAGTACAATTTTCAAGAAGTAAACTTAAAAAACGGTATAATACTTCTCTCTATATAAAAATGAATGTTTCATTGCTCTATAGACTCAAAAACTATTCGACCAATTTTACTACAAATTTCACGTATTACCATATTAATGTCAGGAGTGTTTAGACATTACAATTACTACAATATGAGGAGTTTAAATGGGGTTGCTACCTTATACAATAAATACAAATTTAACTAACTTCCAACAAGCTACAAAACTCAAAATGTGCAATATTAATCTTAAGTGATATACAAACCCATTTATTATTGGAATACTTAAGTCAAAAGGCATGAAATGGGATAACTACCCTTAAAATTAAATAATCACTTATTCACTTAATTTTTCTATATGCTCAAAAACTACTCCACTAATTTCACTGTACCTCGATTGTTTAAAGAATATGGTCACTGCAATCAAAGAGATTAAAATGGGGTAGCTACCCCTATAGAGGGTTTAGTTAAGTCCCTGTCACTTGATAACTGGAGTTGATAAAAGAAAATGTTCAAGTACCGGTAATCCCTAATAGCATAAGTGAACATCCATCATTACTATAGCTTGCGATACCTCAAATTACAGATCTTGGAAATTGTAGAATTTGTGGGAAAAGTAAAATTAACAGTTCTATTCACTTGCTACATTTAATGATTTGTTTTAGAATTTTTGAAGTTATACTTCTTTGCGCCCGTTGTAATCGGGATGGGGTGTCGGTCGAGAAACAGCGTCACGCGTTAGGAGTAAAATCCGGAAAGTGCCTTTTTGTACCTTTCTTCGTATATTCGTATACTTTCCTATACTTCAAAACGTCGGATTGATTTGAAACTTTGCACACTTATCAAGTACCGATGACAATGCAGTATTAATTTTGTTGGGTGTAGTAAGTGATCACTGATCATGGTCCCCTGAACACGTTTTCGGCAGTCATTAAAAATTTTATACACAGAGTGATTCACGACGATATGCTGAAACTTCTGGAGCTCATTCATTTTGTTGGGTGTAGTAAGTGAGCACTGATTATGGTCCCCAGACTAACTGTGACCAACCAAACAGATGCAACTATAGTATTTATAAGCGTATGTAACAAAGAAGGAAAAAATGGGATATTAATTTAAAAATATGCCTTCAGTGTTGGTTAGTGTTTTTATAAAGAATAGGCTATCATCTACAAAATAGTAGGGCTACTCTAAGTTACGACTAGTTTTCCCCAAAATATATTAAATTAATTGTAGGTCTACCTGTCTATACCATTGGATGGCCAAAGAAGTATAGCTTCCACCGTCTGGTCCGACGCAGACCCAATTGTTTTTTTTTCCTGAATTTTATAATATATTTTAAATGTTAGTGTAAAGTTGTGAAATACTTTAACTACTTAAAACACTGCCAATTTGTAAATAAATTCAAATTTTATAAATTATTTTAAATTAAAAGTTTACATTGTAATGCATAAAGTTTGTGGAAATTTATCAATTAAAAAACTCTGAGCTTATCCCACCGTTAAAATCACTCGAAACAGTTTCAATGAGTTAACTCAATATGTTTCAATGAGACTGGTCGTTGAAAA
Source organism: Philaenus spumarius (assembly GCA_018207615.1). Taxonomy (NCBI): domain Eukaryota; kingdom Metazoa; phylum Arthropoda; class Insecta; order Hemiptera; family Aphrophoridae; genus Philaenus; species Philaenus spumarius. Next base: position 29,254 of record JAGFPH010007104.1, on the reverse strand, counting down.
ACCATCTACAGTCGAGAAAATTAGGAACACTTAAAGATTAAAAATCAAGTACAATCCATAGTTAAAGTTATTTTTTGAAACTACACTATTTTTGAATAACGTAAATGTGTAATTCAAAATGTCAACACTAAACGTGTTAAGTTTAGTGGTGCAGTGAAGCCTTTAATTCACCCAGGAAATGCAGGACGATCTGTACATTAAGGAGACATATTTAAAAAACCACAACTCCTCCTTCAAATATGTATTTCGGTTTTAAATATTTCGATATTAAAATAAACATAAAAAATACGCAGAAAACCCCTCAAACTAACCCGGATATTTTATGGAATCAAAACCCTTTGTTTAACTAAATAATAATATACACGAAACTGGACCTTTCCCCCCACTTGATCTAATCTCACCTCAGCCAGAGTAATTTTCTTTAACAAATTGCCAACACAACCAGTACAAACCAGGCCGTCAATCACTTCGCATTAATATGCAAACTTAATTGTCCACAGCTGATGCAATTATTGTACTACGGACAGATTGTAATCACGAACAAGTCCACAAGTAATTGTAATGCATTGTAAGTCGAATTACCACCCACACTGCAAAGCGGTTTTGTGAAATTATTCTCAGGAGTTCAATAGTTGAATAGTTATGTGTGTTTATAAATTGTGACTCATAAATTTGCTGTGTAAATATTGTTGATTTCTATATCTGAGCTCTGAGCTTACCCCAACGTTCAAGTCACTTGCAACAGTTAATTGGGTCTCTTAAAAAAGAAACAATAGACAAACGATTTTAACATTTAGTCAGTACGTAAAAGTGTTTAGTATGATCAATTGCTTAACGATGGATAACGTTTTATTAAGACTAGTTAAGCCCGTAGGATCAAAAGGGTCAATTTCCATTTTGCCGATCTTTCAGAAAAAGGCAAAAATATAATTTTGTTATCAGTTGCCTTGAAATATAGTTTGTATATTGTAAATATCTATCGTCTCTTACTTTGTTTAAAGAGCTTCAAACACTATTTTTCTGTACACTATTTTGTTGTATTTTTAACGATGTAGCCAGAGAATAACATAGAAATAGGTGTGGCATTGCTTTACGTTTTGTACAGTAAATATAATTATTTTTATTAGATATATTATTATTTGTAGCATTAATTGTAAGTTTTAGACATAAGAAAAAGCTGCTGTTTTCAATAAAACTAGAGACATAAATTTTAATTGTAGTTAACTTTTTAATGGGCATTTATAGCAACAAACTTGTACACCAATAGGTGAATTTACAAGGAATATCAAGTAAAGCAAAGTCAATTTGTGGGTAGGCTTATTTTATAGCAATTTTTGCAAGTATTTTAAAAACAATTAGTGCAAGAAATGTCAATTTACTATTCTTAAATTTTAATTCAACCCTGTCCATCTGTTTCACCCTGCGTTGAACTCGAACCAGGTGACCCAAACACGGATCCATGTTATGACCATTCGATAGTTTGACAATCGATATATGTACAAGTAGGAGCGATATCGATACTCCGACCACAACCGCATCTACCGCACCATCTACCACTCCGAGAAATAATATTAAATACAAACTACTTTTTTACCTTCTTCAGTCTTTCTGCAACGTGAACGTATCATGTTGACCAGAGTGGGGGCAGTTTTGATCTCTTGCCAACCGTCGGACCTTGAAAACTTGGGCCAATCTGGCTTATAATTAAAACAACAGTTAATTGGCTTTTCAATAATACAAAGTCTGATTGCCAATGACACATGATCCGATTTATTTAAATTCTCTCACCGGTCTGCGAGCTAATTCAGTTATCCCGTCGCCTCGGCCTGCTTATCGAACAATGAATAATTCAGCTACAACGCGAAGTAACAATGTTCAGTAAAAGCTTAAGTGTGTGAGATGGTTTTATCTTAATTAAAGGAAATGATACTGTCTCCTGTGCAGATTCATACGCACACGCGGGGGGTAACCAACGTTACGTATGGGTCTGATAGGTGTCGGAGTGTGGGATAGAGGAAATCAGGGTAACATGGTTTTGCTAATGTATTTTCCGTTTGCGAGGCTGTACCTTGGGCTTTATGAGTTTTTCCGTTGATTGGGCCGCTGGAAAATTACGTCACATAACATACACATTTTTAAGATTCTTGATATTGAAATTTTGAAGTCTTAGAAACAATATCGAATTGGAAAAATTTGTCTGTGGGTGATTAAATTGGTAAAATTTGTCTGTGGGTG
>JAGFPH010007104.1:6365-23183 GCA_018207615.1 Philaenus spumarius | reverse complement strand
AATTATACTGTTATCGGCAACATACTGTGACTAAACAGTTTAGGTTAGTCCTCTAGTTTTTTTTATTCTAATTATATCGAAACTTGAGTGTGCGAACCTGGAAAACTGGCCCAACCCCCGATCTCTGACGTCAAAATGACGTAGGAACCTGCTTGGGGGGGGGTAGTTTTCCGGGGGGTAGTATTCCGGCGACCCGAACCTGTTTGTATTAGATCTGTATCTGCAACATTTCATATGTTATTAATTGTTGTGTAAATATGGTGGTATTCCAATAACAATTTAAAATCCAATTTGATAAAATCATGTTTACCAAGGTGCAATTTCTTCACTGATACAATTATTTGTTCAACATTTTTTACATGATTCTGGGTGGTAGGTGACTCAGTGGTTAAAGGAGCTCTAAAGTCTGCTATAGAAATCGATTCTTTACATTACGTTTGAAATATTAAATCCAAGTCAATCTTGTATCAGTTATAATATGAACCAATTATTTTTTGATAAGCAAGACTATAGATCAAGGGCTCATCCAGAAAACAATTTCTGCAATTTCACAAGCTGATCTTAACCATAACCGTTACTTATGGTTACTTATGCAAGTAGGGCCTATTGTGTATTTGTAAGTAACAGTTTTGTTAAGGTTTAAACTGTTTTTTAAATAAATAACCCTCCCGGTAAAAATCTGAAAGATTAAGGGACTCTAGTTTTTCGTTTCTTTAGTTTTCGTTAGATTTTCATGAAATTCACTTTTATGTTATATACTAGCTGGACCGATCCGGCTTTGCACGGATAAACAATTCAAAGTTAAATGTATATTAACCAAAAAATGTATCAATAAAAATATTACACTATGTATGTTTTATGGGGATTTTTAGTAACTTTGACCCCCATGCTCCCCCTAAAATTTCGAATTTTTTGAAAAAATTTCTTAGCGAGCAATATAGGGCCCTAGAGGAAGCTACATACCAAATTTCTTTCCAATCCGTTCGGTGGTTTTTGAGATGTCATGATGAGTGAATGAGTGGTATTTGGATTATATATATTGGATTATATATGGAAAAGTTGTGTGATTCAAATTACTGGAAAGCTTTATTTCATTATTTTTGTAACTGTGCAAGATGTAGTTTTTATTTGTAAGGATAAATTATTTAAAATTATTAACATCCCCACTACGATATTTAGCCTAACAAAGAACGGGGAACACACAAAACAAGCCATCGTCGAAACTAGATACGAACCTAAGACGACACGAACCGTAGCGTATTGAAGTGGCAGCAGTTTACTTTTTGAGCTATCATCGTTCCTTTTAAAGATAAGTTTGAGCAAATAAGTCCTGCGAAAGTTAAATGGTTATCGTTTCTGTCCGGGCGTTGAAGTCTCCAGAATGTGTTTTTAAGTGATCAAGGAATTTTACGAGAGGAAACTTCCAGCTTAGTTAGAACGGGGAGCCGCGCACACAGTTCAAAATAATTATTCTGTTTGCATCATTACATCCAGATAGAATGACAATCTAATGGCCCCCGCAGTACACTCCAGAATGAATGACTCGACGATTAGCCTATACAACCACCATCAATGCCTTTAGGCGCAGGTAGACCACTGCCAACAAGCCTTGTTATAATAATCATACGCAGCAGTCCGCCAGTACTTTGGATCTTGTGTAATTAATGAACAGTTTTGGATCCAAACAAATGGCCGACATTATAAAACAATTTTCGTCTGGTAGCAGATCTAACTCGCACTTCGCGTGACTCGAGACCACTAGCCGCATGAGCTATGGGTCTCCGAAACTTCCTTCGAAGTGATTTGCTAGACTGGTTTCCCGACTTCACAGTTGGGGCGCAAAATGTAAATTGTGAACGTGCTACTCGGGTTCAACCTGGGTTGGGATTTATAGGGAGGGTTTAATACAAGGAGCTGGAGTGTGCGATCGACACGGTAGACAAAAGGACTAATGTTTTTATTTGAATTGTTGGATGACTTTTAATTCCTTTAACTTGTGTACTACTATTTCACCAATATGGTGAAACAATCTTAAAATCGTTAAAAATCTTCGTCTCATCTTGTTTTAATATGTGAATTATTACTATTGGGAAAACTTCATAAAAATAAAATCTGGCGTATCAATTCTAAAACTAAAAGGTTAGAGTACATTATTCCTAACCGGGAGTTAAACTCTCCGAAAGTATTTTTAATTATACTATACTTAAGTAAGAATGCAAATACATCATCGATAAATAAAATATTTTATTTAAATCCAGATTTACCATTTTAACTAGAAAACAAATTAATTTTATTCTTACTTCTGATACTTTAAAGGTCCTTATACTTAGACCTTTTATTGGGCATCATCCTCCCGTATCTAAAGTAAACTTTAGTTTTACGATATAATTTTTATTTTCATTACTATATATATTTCTAACCGACATGTCAAATAATCGTGCAAAGCAAGTGTGAGTTTCAACAAGTGACTATTTGTTAGTATGAAAGCATCCAATAAATGTTTACTTATTATATACAGAGTGATTTTTTAAATGGGCTCCATTGGCATCTCAGAAACTATAAAAGTTACAACAATCTTTAAATGGGGGACCTTCCCTACTTTTTCCCTTACACTAAAACTACAATATTAACACTTCCAAAAACTCCGCCATTTTTCCAATATGGCGGCCAACTTCATTTTTTTAAATATAAACCCCTATTTTTATGTTGAATTTCGATTGAGGACACAAATTTAAGACATTTTTATCCTTTTGTATTTTTTCCTAAACCCAACCGTTTATGAGCTACAGCCTCTCAAAAATTTTCTATTTTATTTGATTTTTTTAATTGGGCCACCATTGGGATCTCAGAAAGTATTAATTTTACAGCAAACTTTAAATGGGGAACATTTCCTTGTTTTTTGGGAAATTAAATAATATGTAGTTAAAATATTTTTAAATGGCCGCCATTTTCCAATATGGCGGTCAACTTTGAAATTTCTTATGGAAGCCCCTATTTTTTATGACGGATTTGGGTTTTAAATGCAATTGTAAGACTTTTTTATTCTTGGTGTTTTTTTTTTTATAAACATAACCGTTTAGCCGCTAGGAGCGCTGAAAGTTTCAGAAACTCTTATTTCAACAATTATTAAAGAGGCATGTTTTACCATTTGCAAACAATAACGTTTTACTCAAAGGGTAATATTTTGTACAATGGAAAGTTAAAAAGCTGATGTAATTTCACAAATACTTAATTTTATACAAAAAATGTACTTAGATTACTGTTAAAAAAATCACCTCTCCTACCCCACCCTATAAGTCACAGTGAATCTGTTTAATAATTTAAATATGTTTGTGAGAAAGTATGTGCCGTTTATTTAACAGTAATTTAAGTACGTTTTTTGTATAAAATAAAGTATTTGTGAAATTGACACAGCTTTTTAAAATTCCACTGTACAAAATATTGCACTTTGAGTTAAATTTTATTGTTTGCAAATGGTAAAACATGCCTCTTTAATAATTGTTGAAATAAGAGTTTCTGAAACTTTCAGCGCTCCTAGCGGCTAAACGGTTATGTTTATAAAAAAAAAAACACCAAGAATAAAAAAGTCTTACAATTGCATTTAAAACCCAAATCCGTCATACAAAATAGGGGCTTCCATAAGAAATTTCAAAGTTGACCACCATATTGGAAAATGGCGGCCATTTAAAAATATTTTAACTACATATTATTTAATTTACCAAAAAACAAGGAAAGGTTCCCCATTTAAAGTTTGCTGTAAAATTAATACTTTCTGAGATCCCAATGGTGGCCCAATTAAAAAAATCATATAAAATAGAAAATTTTTGGGAGGCTGTAGCTCATAAACGGTAGGGTTTAGGAAAAAATACAAAAGAATAAAAATGTCTTAAATTTGTGTCCTCAATCGAAATTCAACATAAAAAATAGGGGTTTATATTTAAAAAAATGAAGTTGGCCGCCATATTGGAAAAATGGCGGAGTTTTTGGAAGTGTTAATATTGTAGTTTTAGTGTAAGGGAAAAAGTAGGGAAGGTCCCCCATTTAAAGATTGTTGTAACTTTTATAGTTTCTGAGATGCCAATGGTGGCCCATTTAAAAAAATCACCCTGTATAATGTTACAAGAACATTTAAGCATCTAGAACAAAATCTCTAGTGAAAGTCAAGTTAAGTTTTTTAGAACTAAATTTTGTATTCCAAAGAAGAATTTCCTTCGATGGAAAATACATGAAATATAGGAAATTAAGTGTGATTAATACATTTTTGGCAGATTATAAGCATTAAATTTGTTTAATAGAACGAATTGATGTAACACTTGATTTCGTTTTTCAGTTTGCTACAATAGTTCCAAAATCCCCCTAAGAACCCTCCTACAACACCGTTAAAGTTACTCATAAAGTAGGTTTGTTTGGCCAGCAATAAACATTCTTTTCTAACCAAGCGTTTAAATTTCTTATTTCAATATCGTGAGACTGTATATATTATAATCTTTATACATTCATTTCTTGCCAATTTAAAGATTACGCGAATACAAATGTCTTTTATTTTTATGTTTCACAATTAAATTTATTTACAGTATCTGTTCAATTTTACAGAGGACAGCAAGAACATATACCCAACACAAAATATTGAAACAACAATAATTTATGAGCAGTATAGATAAAACAAACCATAGTAATTATTTTCAGATTAAACCAAATATTTAGTCAATAATCCTTAAAACAGGAATAAAATAATTCCCGAAGATTTACATAATTAGGAAACTCTTACGGCGGATTGGAGAACTCCTGCTAAAATTATTTGTCTGATAAGCTAAGCCCCAAAAGGAAGTAAACGGGGTGAAGTGCAACAATTACCTGTATCGATCATCGTCAGTAACCTTTCGCTTCTTAAACGCGATACAGTAACCACCCAGACCCACGCACACCGCACAGATACGACAGACAGCTCCGAAGATTACAATCTCCCTCAATCACAGAATCCATCTCATCCGACAAGTGGGCGACTCCGTCTTAAGAGCTTCCATAATTGATTCCGTAGATGTTTATATTGACACAGGTCTGATTATGTATGCGCCAACATGAGGAAAAGTCTAATTGATGCTTGGAAATCTTGGCTTTATTCTGAAATAATAAATACATCATCGCGTCCGTCAAAGTTACACGCCCCCGCACGCAACGTCGCGCGGTGAGCTTCGGAGGTGATGCTGAGTTAATTCATCTCTGCTTTAACGTAAAGCTACAGAGCAAGACGTTGTAGGCTTTTGAAGATTTCTGAGTCTTGAAAGTAGACTTATTGGTCTCTCAATGTACTTCGTTGTGTTGAGTTATGCGAACATGTACGTATATTAACAGAATACAAAATCGCACAAATAATGCAGTAAACCTTATTTATTCAAATGCATTTTAACAATACTATTCCCATCTTCAGTGTTTTACGAGGTTCAATATCACCTTCATTTTTGCGTGTTTTGCCTTAACGGAAAGCTTTGAAATTATCCTTACGTTTTTGGTCACGCCAAAACATTCAGATACAACCAGTACTAGTAATAATAACAACAAAAATAAATGAAAAAACATTTGTTTATAAACATGTTTTCCTATCCATGAATAACATAAATATACTCGAACTAAAAAAATGAAAAATAATCCACATATAAAATTAATTCTTCCTCAGCGAATCTAATATTGTAATGAGACTTAATATCTTGCAATCTTTTTACTTTTCACAAAATAAACACACACAAAAAACATGGGGCGTAATCCTGCGAAAACATCACGCCCCATGCTTTTTGGGTGTGTTTTATTTTGTGAAAAGTAAAAAGATTACAAGCTATCAAGCTTCATTACAATATCACATTCGCTGAGGAAGTATTAATTTTAAATGTAGGTTAGTTTTTATTTTTTAGTTCAAGTCTATTTATGTTATTCGTGGATGGGAAAGCAGGGTTTTAAAAACAATTTAATTTATTTAATTTTTAACTTTTTAGTTATAGTCATAAATTGGAGTTTTCCCATAATTTTTTATTGTCAGGGCCCCTACCCTCCCCATATCTGAGGGTAATATACGTATGCAAGAACGCAGTCGTAATGCGATGTGCTACACGAAGCAGCCCGAGGCGATCCGGAAAGAGCCGAGGCGACCGTGCACCGGTCCACGCACCGGTTGAACGGTAGTGACTTGAAGAAAAACATGTAAAAATATATGTACAAGTAAACATGAACTAATAAAACTAAATAAACGAGACATGACTTGAAGTATGGATAGGTGACCTCATAGCTTGTAGCAGTGTCGAGGTCACCACTTAAAAAAAAGGTGGAGAAAGACCACTCTCCGATAGTTATTCCACTATGGTTATGTGATTTGTATCCATATATCACACTCAATAACCAGGTGTAGAAAATGTCTGAATATCAGCTTCTAATAAAGGTAACAAAATGTGTGACTTCTAATTTTAAAGGATTGTGTATTTTGAATTTATCCTGGTAGTTTACAAAATGAGCTAAATCAGCCATTTTACCAACATGGCGGTCTAATTTAAATTTCTAATGGAAACACCTATTTTGTACTAACTTACATATTCAGAGATTTTATACGTACTTGTAAGGCTTTGTTAACGCTTGGTTAGAAAATAATGTTTATTGTTTACCAAACAAATCTACTTTATGAGTAACTTTAACGGTGGGGTAGAAGGGTTGAGGTTTAAAGATCTATTGTAGCAAGCTGAGAAAAAATCAAGAGTTGTAACAATTCGTTATATAAAACAAATTTAAGGTTTAGAACACAACCCATTTGCTGTAAATTTGACTTGAAATTGTGATTTTTATGGTTTTGAAAAGCTCTAGCACCTTGGAGAAAGAGGAAAAACAATAACTTCCACTTAAAAGGTACATGAAATAACATGTTTGATCATGCCACACAATAAATAGTAGTATATTTATTTGTTCAAGTAACTTATTTTAATGGCTTTCATTTTCAAGTTGTTTGTAAGTAATCTGAAAACTGTAATTTTTATAAAATATTTAATTTTCATGGTGTGACTTAATAAAATATGTAATGTTAAGCGTTTTTAAGTAGGAGTTATTTTTATCTCCAGCCCCCAAGAAGCTAGCACCGAGAGATCCAGCCTCAGACGTTCTCTAAAGTGTTTTAAATCCCTACATCAGTCCCCGGGTTCAATTCAATACCTCCAATAACCTGTATGTACAAAACACAATCCCCTTAAAATACATGAAATTAATTAAAATCACTATTTTTGAATTAGCAGAAACAGCACTACTCGGGATTAAACAGGCCGACTGGTGCATGGTACGCAGCGATATCGGTAGATTTAATCGATAATAAATAATAATAATTCTTATTATGGACAGAATAATAGTTCTTCTTAAGTATGGACAGAAATTATATTTGTTATTCTTCATAACATTTAAATTTATATTGGCGAATGCTCTGTCATTGTAATGCCAAACTTTCCTAAAACGGATGACTTTAACGCTGGTTTTAACGGGCGACTTTAACGCTGGTGTAAAACGAAGTTCAGAAATAAATCGACAATTTTTATTTTCCATAAACCTCTTCATTATCTAACTTAAAACTAAACTTGAATTTTAAAATGAGTCAGAAAGAGAGAGCAATAGTTTGGACGAAGTTTGTAAGGGGCGTAGGAAACATCAAACCACCTGTTCTTTGCACTTTACTTAACAGTGAGAAACTGAACCTAATGTAAGAACCATCTTGTATCTCATCACGACAGCCGTGGTCATGTCTTCAACGTGAGAAACCGAAGCTCGGTCATCGCCATAAAGTCTCAGGACTTGTCCACTTCGACTAATCGACTTTTGAACACCATCTCGACCGACATGCTCGACATACCGGAGCGTACGATCACGCGTCAATATTTTCTCGGGATTTACTATGATCCTTTATTGATGGGTTGTGTAAATTATATTTTACTAGGTAAATTCCGTGCACCTAGGAAGCATTTTGCTACGTAGAATTTATTTGAATTTTGTGAAATTACTTAAAATATTTCCTAGTTGTGTTTTTTAAAAAGCTTAGAGAAGCAGTATATTTTGAAGGTATACATCAGTTCTTTTACATATAGTTGCAAACAACTGATGTACATTTTGAAATAAGCTGCAGATATTTTTTATTTGGAGAAAATATTAGTCTACATAGTTCTCATTATTTTTTTAATAAATATTCCTAACAAAGTTTTTTTTAAACTGGCCTTTTCAGGAACTTGCTTCTCCTTCGAAACTATGTTTCTTAAACTATAGTAAAATCTATTTTAAAAAAACTATTTGTTTGCAATTAGTTTTGTGATTACAAACCCTTATAGCATAGCAGTTTACGACCAACTATTTGACACTGGACAAAATTTTCAAGGAAGCTAACCAGCATATATTCCAATAATCAAACTCAAAATAATGTAATTAGAAGTTTTGTATACAAATAAAAATAATATTACCTTTGTGATGACGTGTGTGATGTCGTTTGTAGTGTTGTTTGTGATGTAGTTAGTGGTGTTGTTTGTGGTGTCGTTCATAGTGTAGTTTGTGATGTCGTTTCATGTGTCGTTTGTAGCGTTGATTATGGTGTCGTTTGTAGTGTCATTTATAGTATCGTTTGTGGTGTAGTTTGTGTTATCATTTGTAGAGTTGATTGTGGTGTCGTTTGTACTATAGTTTGTGTAGTCGTTTGTAGTATTGATTGTGGTGTCGTTGTAGTGTAGTTTGTTTTGTCATTTGTAGAGTTTATTGTAGTGTCGTTTGTAGTGTAGTTTGAGATGTCGGTTGTGGTGTCATTTATAGTGTATTTTGTAGTGTAGTTTGTAGTGTTTATTGCGGTGTCGTTTCTAATGACGTTTGTGGTATTGTTTGTAGCGTCGATTGTGGTGTCATTTGTAGTGTAGTTCATGATGTCGTTTTTAGTGTCGATTGTGATGTCGCTTGTGGTGTCGTTTATGATGTTTTTACTGTTGATTGAGGTGTCGTTTCTAGTATCGTTTGTTATGCTGTTTGTAATGTCGATTGTGGTGTTGTTTGTGGTGTAGTTTGAGATGTCGTTTGTAGTGTCGATTGTAGTGTAGCTTGATAGGGCTTTATTTTATGAAATGTACTTATTTAGATATTGCCGGTTAATTTGCTCAAAAACATTTATTCCTGTTTCTATTTACGGAAATACCAAAACTACATTTGTTTTAAAGAAATGGTCGATTAGCGGGGGAATTACTCCTTGCTAGTGCTGAACGGTAGTACTACGTCTGCCGCTGACCACAAAACTATAATTTATTCCAGTAATGGCTATTTTCACAAAAAATTAAAATACACAACCCCGATCCCATCGACTACATTAATCTCCAATAAAGCGACAAAATTTTAAATTCAAATTGGACAGTTTGCATAACGAGTATTCAAATCGCTCTTTCCACGAGGAACTAATCTGAACACGGCCGGAGTAAAAACGGTAGTCTTCGATCCGACCAATAATAGAGCGATCACGTGGTATCCCGCGTAGGTGGAATCGATTTATTCTTCCTTAACGAACGTTTCGAGATCTCGACTCGAGATAAAGTCCGGAATGATTGACAGACAGAGTGTTTCGAGGGTCGGAACAAAAACATTATCATGAGATATCGACTTATAGAATCGATTAGCGATGTTTCTTCTCCGATGGAAGATTATGACGTGTGAAGAACAAAGATGGCAGACGAAATGGAGTTGTTTGTAAACTCGTCCATTTAGCGTTAATTACCGTATGGGGCTGTCGGTGAAGTGAATATCGTACTTCCTCCCACACTCTTCGATTTTTTTTGAAATCAGAAGTTGTCAATAAAATGGTCTTAAATTTCTAGCTATTTTCACATCCACGGTGTTTTGCTCCCTCCAATAACGATCTCGTGCCCAGAATTAATTACAATTTCTTTCAAATATAAATTGTTTCTGAAAGAAATGATCGTCAAATATTTTTAGCGGTAAAAAATATGAAAAAATGATTCATTGATTAACATAACACTGTAGTGTATAGGTCAAATGTGTATTCGTTGTATAGATTATAATATGACGTATTGATGCAGGATGATAATTCAGAGAGGGTCATATAGGACAAAATAAAGAAAAAAACTACCTATAAACATAGGGTGTCCGGAAACTCTTCTTTTACCACGTATCCGCCATTTTCATCTTTTACAATAACCATGGGTACTAATAAAACAATGGTAGCAGTAAAAGAGCCTCCATTTGATTGAAGGGTTCATCATCCATAGTAACAAAGCTTAGACGGTAATTAATTTGCAAGATCAGTTAAGTTGGGCGTTGATTTACTGTTGCGCTTTGACAGATAGTTTCGCAGTTATGGCATGCGATAGGAATTTCATTATAAAGGGTAATTTTAAAATTAGACGCAATATTTTATTTAAGAGGTTAGAAATTATAACCTTACCCAAATTGAATAGCTTATGAAAAATATGATTTTATATATATTCAAGAACACAACTTCATTATTTTGAATTCTCTGAGTATATCTTAGTTTTCAAATTTATTTAACGTTTTCAAAATCAATGAATGGCATAAAGTCATGCACTTAATTTTTTTACCATGAAAAAACTTAGCAAAAATTATTAGTTTAAGAGGTTCCATTAAGGGAAAATATTTTTTTCCATTTTTTTTTATTGCATATTATTATTTTACAGACCTTCCTGTTTAATTTGATGTATGATAATACTATGTTTCTCAAAGCGAAAGTGATGTTTTATTATACATTCAGTTTGAATGTCCGTGCGAAAAAGTATATTTTTTACTTCCAGAGGTAATGCATATAATATAGTACTCTCTCATTGTAATTATGGTTGTGATCAGTAATTATAATTTCCTCTGTTGGCTAACCTGTATCTAAATGTAGTTGGCAAACAGCTGTATTGTTTTTTGTGTTTCAAACGATTTTTGTTGTTGTGATTTGTTGTTTTAAGGTTATTTGTTTAAGTGGATCCTACTAAATAAAAGGTAGAAACTTTAAACTTGATTTACCGAAAATTAGATATTTTTTAAAGAAATGTACCTTTTTCTCAGGAACCATATGTCATAACATAATCAAATTTTTACAGTGTGTTCATTCATATGTTGTTCAAACTTTAAAACAGGGGTTTTATTATAAATCTAAAAGAACTGGAGATAAAAATTAATAATACTTCAAAAACATGGTAAAAAATTTGAACTTTGAAAAACTTTTCAGCAACTAAACGGAATTTTAAAAAATCCTTGTGTTAAAGTATGTGAAATGTACGGGAAAATCTACAGAAAAAAATTCAGATTGATAGCTTTAGTAGTTTTTGAGAAAAAGAAACATCAAGTTGACAAAATTAACAAGCGTTAGATAGCCCTTTACAGAACCCCTTAAATAATAAAAACTTTTAATAATAAACTAAGGATGAATTACGGACTTAATAAAGCTTATAATGTTTTTTTAAATAAAAATAACTGCATTTTATTGCAGAAATTATTTAGCGTTTTATGTCAGGAGTGTTACCAATATGCCAAAACTGTATAGTTTATTTTAAAATTTGCATTGCGTTTTTAAGAATGTTTCTTCAAACATATATCAAGTCCTTTCCTGAAGCAAAACATGTTTTAAATTATCATGTAAGGATGTTTTAATTAGATAAATATTTATTTTAATGGAGTAACACTCATGACAGAAGGCAACACTCCTGAAAAATTATGGTTAGGGAATGAATTTATACAAAACATGTCAATATCAAACTCACAATTTAATTGATTTTTATGGTTTCTTATACTGTTCAAATAGCAAAAAAAAAAAAAACATTATAAGGCTGGCGTCTTGTGGAAGTTGTCTAACAATTAGAACTTCCATATAATTGTACAAATTTCTTCTGTAGAGAGTTTCATTGCTGACTGAATATGTTTTTATTTTTACTTTCTCACTATACTATAGTATAGAGAAAGTATAGTGATCGCAAAAAAAATCGATGTTGAGATTTTTGAGGAAATATCCGTTTTGGGACCCCCTGAATCCAAAAAAGTGGTTTTTTACAAAATGTCTGTCTGTATGTATATTGTATGTCTGTATGTATACAAAGCTAGAGCGAAAACTATTCTATCGATTTCAAACATATTCGCACCAAACATGTCAAGTAGGCCTGTATAGATGCACGAAACACGGTTTTGAAAAATTTTGAAAAGCAACCCCCTTTTTGGCAAGAAAACCCCCAAAAAATCAGTTATAATTTTTTTATAAAATACGGCTTTAACGATTTTGATGAAATTTGTCTTATTTGTAGCCTTTAATGTACCCTACCATATGCAAAAAATCGCATCTTTCTAAAAATTTTCGTTTAGCTAATAATAATAATAATAACAGATTTTTGTGGTATTTAGGCTATAAAGGGGGTTTTTTTTTTCAAAATGTTTCAAAACCGTTTTTCGTGCATCTATACTTGCCTAATTGACGTGTTTGGTGCAAATTTGTTCGAAATCGATCGAATAGTTTTCTCTCTAGATTATAATAATAATAATATTTATTAGTTAATCTCTTACTTTAATAAAAATCACCTCTTCTACCCCACCCTACAAGTCACATTGAATCTGTTTAATAATTTAAATATGTTTGTGAGAAAGTATGTGCCAGATTCTGGTACCGTTTATTTTCTTAGTTATTATTTCCTTCTAAACTTACAACTTCACTTTAAAAAATTCTATTAATTTTTTTAAAATTTTTCTTTATTTTGTTGCTGCTGTACAAGTCTTTTGTAGTGCTGAAAGACCCTTATTATGGGCTACAGCCATTCGGAGCCGATAACGCTATATTAGATTTGAAGATAATGTTGAACCATCGTGATCATAATATTTTATTTTGCATTCCTGTATGTACATTTAATCAAAGATACCATTGAATTGTGGAATTTCAAGGACGTTCAGCAACGCTTTGATTTGTAATCAGACGGTCTTCTGACCACAATAAATCACCACAATAAAAGGAACCCGAGTCGACGTTTTTCCCAGTCTCGCTCGAAGCCTCGTTTATGGTGAACACTTTAAATGCAAACGAGTTGCAGCACAGCCTCTGAAAAAATTCTCGCGTCGCATTGATAGTTCACGACCCATTCAACACTACGCATGCGTGCTCACGTCCATTGTTGTCCCATTAATTAAATTACAACTCGGGAACTTCCGTGCGTTTCCGCAATAATCGTAAAGCAAAACGGGCTTAAATTATTTCTAAACACCTCAAAATATGAAATATTCATAAGGCCGTTGTTAAAGTGATATTTTACCCCTCGTGTCGATTTAAAGAATTACTATTCGATATGAATAACATCGATCGGTCGAAACTAGGCGTGCCGAGTTCCGATTTACGAGGATTATTAAAAACAAACCGAGTTTTATAATGTTTATGACTTCATTTGCGAGATTCAACTTATTGCCGAGTTATTCCGAACTGATTTATAGACTCGCCGAAGTTACACGAACGGGAGCCGACCGCATTCCGAACTATAAATCTATCTGTAAATAGACAATTCAGTGTGTTTTTATTGTTCGATTCGCGCCGTTCCGTATTGGTTTTTACTCGGACGTTACTTGTGCATGACAAGAGTTTTTTTTACGCAACAGCGACGCTCAAGCAGACGTAAACACAATGTTTATGACGCTTAAGCGCATGCGCAGCCCACTTTTTACAAATCTTGAAATCTGAATACATTTAATTGAGATTAGAGATTAGCAAATACTTATCTCAACCGTTTCGTTTCACATCTTACTGGTTCGAAAATTAAAGAATTTCTTTGTCCTTTTACTTTCTCCCTATACCATAGTATGAAGAAAGTATACTGATCGCAAAAAAATCGATGTTGAGATTTTTGTGGAAATATTCGTTTTGGGACCACCTGAGTCCAAAAAAGTGGTTTTTACAAAATGTCTGTCTGTCTGTCCGTATGACTGTATGTATGTCTGTATGTATACAAAGCTAGAGCGAAAACTATTCTATCGATTTCGAACAAATTTGCACCAGACATGTCAAGTAGGCCTGTATAGATGCACGGTTTTGAATTTTTTTGAAAAAAAACCCTTTTCGGCCAAAAAACCCCAAAAAAATCAGTTATTCTTTTTTCATAAAAAAAACGGCTCTAACAATTTGATGAAATTTGGCTTAATTGTAGCCTTTAATGTACCCTACCATATGCAAAAAACCGCATCTTTCTAAAAATTCTCGTTTAGCTAATAATAACTGATTTTTAGGGTTTTTTTGGCCATGAAGGGAGTTGATTTTCAAAATTTTTCAAAACCTTTTTTCGTGCATCTATACAGGCCTAATTGACGTGTTTGGTGCAAATTTGTTGGAAATCGATCGAATAGTTTTCTCTCTAGATAATAATTATAATACTATTTATTAGTTAATCTCCTACTTTAATAAATCAACTCTCCTACCCCACCTACAACTATGAAGTCACAGTGAATCTGTTTAATAATTTAAATATGTTTGTGAGAAAGTATGTGCCAGTTCCTGGTACCGTTTATTTATTATTTTTTCTTTTTGTAAAATGTTATATTTTTTTCATTCACAGGGTTTTTCTAGAATAAATGGAGACAATTCAGGGAATGGTTACATAAGTCGAAATAAAAAAAACTTCCTTTTAACATATGTCCAGAAACAATAGCTATCTGCCATTTTATCTTTTTTACTAAATAATTTATATCTCTAGAACATCTTAACCGATTCAGTTAAATATTTGAGGTATTCATCAGTGGAAATACCTAGTTTGGTATTCAAAAATTCGTTTCGAAATGGCGGACATTTAAAAATGTTTAATAAAAATAACTTTATAACTTAATGGTTAATAGTAAAACAGCTTCCATTTGTAATGCACCAAACTAATGACGCCCCGCTCTCAGCACTGTGCCCTATTTTTATTATATCTGTATCTTAAAAGATAACCCAGCTATTGGCTAAAAACAAAAACAAATTGTACCTCGGTAGTTGTGCATTACATACAACATTATTAGTGTTTAGCCAATAACTCGTTTACATTTAAAGTTACAGAAACAATAAAAATAAACTGTACCAGGAACTGGCACACACTTTCTCACAAACATATTTAAATTATCAAACAGATTCATTGGGACTTCATAATTGTATTAAAGTAGAAGAGGTGATGTTAAAGTAGGAGATTAACTAATAAATATTATTATTATTAGCTAGAGAGAAAATTATTCGATCGATTTCGAACAAATTTACACGAAACACGTCCATTAGGCCTGTATAGATGCACGAAAATAGGTTTTGAAAATGTTTGAAAAACAACCCCCTTTTTGGCCAAAAAACCCCCAAAAACTAGTTATTAATATTATTATTATTTAAACAAGAGTTTTTAGAAAGATATGGTTTTCTGCATATGGTAGGGTACATTAAGGGCTACAAATAAGCCAAATTTGATCAAAATCATTAGAGCCGTTTTTTTAAACAAAATAATAACTGATTTTTTTGGGGGAGGTTCGGCCCAGAAAGGGTTGTTTTTCAAAATTTTTCAAAACCCTTTTTCGTGCATCTATATAGGCCTAATTGACATATTTGGTGCAAATTTGTTCGAAATCGATCGAATAGTTTTCGCTCTAGCTTTGTATACATACAGACATACAGATACATACAGACAGACATTTTTAAAAACCACTTTTTTGGACTCAGGGAGTACCAAAACGGATATTTCCACAAAAATCTCAACATCGATTTTTTTTGCGATCACTATACTTTCTCTATACTATAGTATAGTAAGAAAGTAAAACGTTACGTTTGTCATTAAAAAAAAAAATGTTTTTTGTTTCTTAAAATTGTTTTGTAAAGTTCTCGAGACATTTTATTAAACAATCTAAGCGACCGCCATTTTTAAAATATTTTAATAACGTTTTGGTTTCTGTACATGCATAAAAGATGTCATACCAAATATGTGTCCAAAATTTGCGTTGAATACATTTCCTACATCCAAAGATATTAAGTATTTTGTAAACAAAACAAAATGGTGGATAACTGGAAAACGACGCATGTCCAAACCTATGTTTATATGGATGTTTTTTCTTTATTTAATTAGTAGTACACGTCCTGAAAGTTTCTTCCTGAATCATCCTGCATTTGTAACATACTGCTGACACATAAAATAATTATAAGGTTTACTGAATCCAGGATAACGAGGTGGTTAGAACCAACTGTATTAAAATCACCAATATGATGTCTTACATAAACTAAGTTACAATAAATATACTGGGCAGGCACGGTCATTAGTTAGAGAATAATGAGGCTTTCTTTACAAGATGTTAGATGTTCTACAATTTTGATTGTCTTTTTCTGCGATAGAAGCAGGATAAGCTGAGATGACAAAGCCTAATACCACATAATTAATGCTAGTGATTGTTAAGTCCAAAATAACCGGTTACTAGTACCTACTTACTTCGTTAAGCAGTCCCAGGTCGTTTGACGGACTGGGACCAAATTTGTTATAGCAATTATCACACGAGGGATCTAACGCAGTGACAAATATTTCGATAACTTTTTTGTGCCTAAAGTATCACACCCTTGATAATTCCTTTTAGAATAACGATCTAATATTCTTCACAATTTTGTCTTATGTGATACATAAAAATATAGCACTCACATTTTGATTGTTTGCATTTAAGAGATTAAATCGGGGTTCTAACCCCTAAAACAATAATATTTATTATTTTACCTGCCTTGAAGCTGGAGAACTGAAATTTGGTACATTTATTTCATAAACATTTTATAGAAGAAGCAAACCCATCGAATTCCGACCACTACCG
>JAGFPH010007103.1:30867-57360 GCA_018207615.1 Philaenus spumarius | reverse complement strand
TTTCTAAGGGCGATGTCGTGATGAAGAGTGAAGGTACATTGTCGGAGTTGGAAATTGTTATTGGTTGATGAAGGCGTGTCAGGAGAGAACGGATTACAAACATTGTCGACAAAGTAGAATCCAATCGAAAGATCAGGTGGGTTGGGGGAAAACTGGAGAAGTATAATTTCATAAAGTGCATTGTTTGAAATGTTGTAGTGTAAATGAGCAAAGAGTGTAACAAAGCTATTTTAAACAAGTTATTTTATTTACAAGTTTTACTAGAAATATGAAGATTAAATTGTACAAGAAAGCCCGTGGGGTTTTCAGCAAGGAAATGAAAATATATACGTAAATTAATTTTGTAATAACTGATTTTCTTCCAAGTTATAACAATAGGCCTACGGTAAAGAGGAACGTGTAGTGTGCTTGCATCTAAAATCGGTAGTTGTTCAGGAAAAATTGTTTAAATGTAGGAAAATGTTTTCATATTATGAAAAAAGACACTTGTTTTTACCGAGTACCAGCTGACCCTTGCGAATATTTCGTCAGTTATGAGTAGGCCTACACTTGATTTAACACGTTGATTTAATTCCGTTAATTACGTTTATTCATTAGCGAATTTCCATAGGAAAAATAGCAGGGAGTAGCAAATGAGCACCGATCATGGTTCCCCGAACACGTTTTGGGGTGTCGTTAAAAAATCATATATATATTTGAATATATGTGTTCGCACTCTAGCGGCCGCATTTTAAGTCCGATTCGGTTCAAATTTGGTGCACATGTTGGTTGTATACGTCGCTCGGACGAGTTCGTTAGCCAAAAAAATCCAACAGTCGGAAGCACGTTTTTTGACAGGAAGTAACTGTTTTTTGAGATTTTTCCTACGAGAATGCATTTTTTTGGAGTTTTTTCTACAAATATAAATGTAGGATGTTATTCTGGACATTTTGTTTTTTTACGCGACCTTATAGCTCGCTCGGTTACCCCAAAATCGATCAAAACGTAAAACACCATAGAAGCACCCGGTTCAAAGCCATGTTGTTGATTCCACCGTGGGGTTGGCGTGCGAAGCACGCAATGCACTGTGTATTGAAAATACTTCCAATATGCAGAATGGCGCGCGAAGCACGCGTTGCATTGTGTGTTGAAAATACTCCCAATGTGCGGAATGGCGTGCGAAGCACGCAATCCTTTATGTATCGAAGATACTCCCATATGCGGAATGGCGAGCGAACCATTTTGCAGCTATTCAGCACCGTCGTGAATATACCTATTTCCGAAATTGTCGGTTGAAACCCTAAAACATAGGCCTATAAACTTAATTTTGGACACTTGCTCAACTCACGTCAGCGGTTCAGCTGCGTAGTCGAATTATTGGTTCGATGTTCGTTTATAAATGACTGTTTATAAAAATGTATAACGCTTTACGTTGATTTAATTTGATTGATTTGCGTGATAGATTATACTTGCATATAGAATGTAAACAATTTAACTTACAGCTGACATGCTTGTTAAACAGATTGTTATAATAGGTGGCGCCTTTCATTAGGAATCATATGAACTTTCATAGGAAATGTTTTTAATCCATTGTTTTACCGAAAACATTAATTTTAAGCTGTTTGTCCATTTTCGTCAATAGCGGGGAACATTAGCTTTAAAATTAAGTGTGAATCAATAATTTTGATGAGGACTTATGGGAGATATGGCTTTGCCACAAAAAAACATCTATGAGAAATAATATACAGAGATAAAAACGAAGAAAAAGATAAAGAACAATTGAAAATAAAAGTGCAAAATGTAGATTTATTTTAATAAACCTTGAATAATTAACATTCAGCACTGAAACCAGTGAGACATTTTATAACAACGATGCCAAATTAAATAGTTCGATCTCGCAATTGGACCCTGACGGAGTTGAGAGAATTTTCAAAATTAAGTTTTTAGGGTTTCAAATATTTGGGTCTACTCAGAAAGGCGCTGATTAGCTGCCTGCGTGTGCAAAATACATTACTATATCAAAGACCACGAAAGAATACCGTTGAGGGACGGGCTTGTGTACACCGAGACCTTGAACGCTCCAATCGCCGTAGTGCGACGTTGTCACGTTCTTCCCACGCTTCTAACTGAATGCGGCCGACTCAACGCATTTATAATTCTTTAAACTGTGCGATCAAGCCTCGAGCGGTAAATACCAGGAGTGTTCGAGGCTAGTAGATATGGCAACGCTGCGCGCCCATCCTATTGGCCGCCTCGCAACGGTATTCTTTAGTGGTCTTTGATATAGAATTTGATTGCATTCTTTGCCTGCAGCCAAGGCTCACGCACTGAAACAATTTCCGATTTTGCACCTCCGACCTTGGGCCGTCCGATTACGGACCACTTCGCTTCGCTCGAAGAGGACAAACGCACTTTTTACGATGGCGTTATACGTTTTGATAGATTGTTTCGAAACCAGACGAGCTATAAGGTAGTGTAAAAAACAAAATGTGCAGAAGAGTCTCTTATATTTACTTTCTTAGATAAAACTCAAACGAGTTTCATCATAGTTCGAAAATCTAAAAAAGCGTTTCTTCTTGTAAAAAGAAGAAAGAAAGCAGTCGTGGAACTGCAGACAGAAGTGAAAACTGTCGTAATATAAATCTATTAAATTCGGTTATTATTATTATTATTAGCTAAACGAGAATTTTTAGAAAGATAAAGTTTTTTGCATATGGTAGGGCCACAAACAAACCAAATTTTATCAAAATCGTTAGAGCCGTTTTTTTTAATAAAAATATAATAACTGATATTTTGGTCGTTTTTTGGCCAAAAAAGGGGTTGTTTTTCAAAAATGTTCAAAAACTTTTTTCGTGCATCCATACAGGCCATAATTGACATGTTTGTTGTAAATTTGTTCGAAATGGATGGAATAGTTTTCTGTCTAGCTTTGTATACATACAGACAGAAAGACACACAGACAGTCATTTTGTAAAAACCACTTTTTTTGGACTCAGGGGGTCCCAAAACGAATATTTCCACAAAAATCTCAACATCGATTTTTTTTGCGATAGTGTAGTGAGCAAGTAAAAGGATGTAGGTATTTTTCCAGCATAGCTAATAGGAAACTATTATTATTCCAAATTGCTAATAGGACAATTTTAACCAAGCTTGGTAGACTTAATTCCAGTCTTACTAACTGAAAGAAAGTATTTTTTTAAACACTAAAGCACCCCTAGGGATGGGGTTGGAAGGGGATTATGTGTAAAAAGAATCGATCACAAAACCGGGGGTTTCCAGCTTGTAATAGTATAAATTAACCATTAATAAATGAAGAGAGAAACAGAAGTAAAGGTGTTGTTAAAGATGCAATCAGAATGTTTCAGTCACTAACGAGCAGAGAAATACTTAAACTCGAAGACGGTATTTTGATTAAATAATTCAATTTATTATTCAAGCTAGTACAAACTCTACAATAGCTCTGTTCTTGATTAACTTATTCCCTTGTAAGGCTCATCATTAAACATGGATTTTAGCATTATATTGAACAAGTTTTGCAAGGTGTATATTTTAAAATTTATTATTTTTAAAACCATGCAGGGTGTGGTACACCCGTGAGTGTTAATCTGGGTTGCAATATTTTCTGCCTGGTCAGCTGAAGGCGTTTGTTGATCTTGCAGTATTATAATTTCAACACCAGCCTATTTTTATTCTAGACTAGATATCTATTGTTGATGATATCGGATGAGAAAATAACATCGAAACAGACTCTCACTTTGGTTTAATTGTTAGGTAATTCTAAAGATAAACTCAAGAACACGATAAAACCGGAATTTATCGTAGAAATTGTGAAATGTGTCCGAAGAAAAATATAGGCCAAACCAAAAGAAACACGAAGAACACTCTTTTGACTTAAAATATAAGAGACCTGATAAATCTGCTATGGCTAAGCAGTTTTTAGAGGCATATTACAATATCAGAGTTATTTGTCAAAAATTTGGCCAGATTTGTATCAAAGATCTAAGATTAAATATTTGACAAAGTTTTTATGATCAGATGGGCTAATAAATGGATATATTTTGGGGTTATATTTCGGTTTATTATTTTATTATTTATTAAGTAATATTAACGAATTACAGTTGGAAGATTGAAATTCATATTATAACGGATTTTAAGATTTCAAAAACAAATATTTACCTAAAAGATCTTTGCATTCTTCGCACTCCAACCACTTGATCGTTCTGCTCACATATCCAATCGAACCTAAATATTGAAGAATTTGTCAAACACAATAAACTCCTTTTGTTTTATGCTTGTTATAGATATTTTGTGTACGAAAAATCAAATGAAAATCCTATAAAGTTGTTGATAAATGACAAAAATATATTCAAGTTTGATTTAAGTTATATACTTTAAATTTATATAATTTGATTGCAATCTGTCTGGCAGTTTTAAGGTGATGAAAAATTAGATGACTTTTGCTTGTTACCTATACAAACACAATTTTGTTTTTAAAATTTATTAATTTTTCAGTGGCATTTGAGTTTTTTTCACGTACTTTCATATTTGCATTCGTGACAGATGTCAGAGATTTTTTCCAGGCAAGTGATTCTAATAGAAAAACACATATTATAGGCATACTTCATAATTTTTGTTTGATCTTAAATGATTTGACATCGTACCTGATCATACTGATCGTACTGATTGTTTTCAAGGTATCCCTCCTTAAACTTTTCTCCCGATATAAAGTGTTCAAAAGGTAACAACCACATTAAGTCCGAGCTACACTTGTCTTAAAAGAAGTACACGAAATAAAATGCGTTTGAGCAATTAAATGGGTTTTAATTTCTTTAAATTAAGGTACAATCATTGTGTGTTTTATTTGGCAAAGAACAAAAAGGGCAGTCGTTTCATTAGGTATTAATGTCGCATAAATTAACCATCAAATGTACTCGCATTATATATTGTGAAGTTTTATTATTTTATTGTTGTGAAACAGGCCGTATTTGTGTTTAAAGCATCCTTCGTCAAACCAAGCGAAACATTAGTTTAACATATTTTATGCCAACTTCTAATTTGAAATACTTTTCTATCTCTAAATAATCCACAATGATCCAGGCTAGGCCTGTCATTACATTAAATAACCAGGTTAGGCCTGACATAAGCAGGCTATGCCTAACATAACCTTAAATATCAAACTAGGCCTGGCAACCTTAAATAACCAGGCTAGACCTAACAACCTTAACTAATCAGGCTAGGCCTGACACAATCTTAAATAACCATGCTAGGCCTGACATCGAATTAAATAATAATGGTAGGCTTGACATAACCTTAATTAACCATGATAGGCCTGACATAACCTTAAATAACCAGGCTAGGCCTTACATAACCTTAAATAATCAGGCTAGTCCTGACATAACCTCATAATTTTTGTTTGATCTTAAATGATTTGACATCGTACCTGATAATACTGATCGTACTGATTGTTTTCAAGGTATCCCTCCTTAAACTTTTCTCCCGATATAAATTGTTCAAAAGGTAACAAGCACTTTAAGTCCAAGCTACACTGCATCCTGCGGCTTCTTATCTTAAAAGAAGCACTCGAAATAAAATTCGTTTGAACAATTAAATGGGTTTTAATTTCTTTAAATTAAGATACAATCATTAAGTATTTTATTTGGCAAAGAACAAAAAGGGCGGACTTTTCATTAGCTATTACAATGTCTCATAAATTAACCAGCACATGTACTCGAATTATATAATGTGAAGTTTTATTATTTTATTATTGTGAATCAGGCCGTATGTGGGTTTAAAGCATCCTTCGTCAAACCAAGCGAAGCATTAGTTTAACATATTTTATACCAACTTCTAATTTAAAATACTTTTCTACGTATAAATAATCCACACTGATCCAGGCTAGGCCTGTCGTAACATTAAATAACCAGGTTAGGCCGGACATAAGCAGGCTATGCCAAACATAACCTTAAATATCAAACTAGGCCTGGTAACCTTAAATAACCAGGCTAGACCTAACAACATTAACTAATCAGGCTAGGCCTGACACAATCTTAAATAACCAGGCTAGGCCTGACATCGAATTAAATAATAATGGTAGGCTTGACATAACCTTAATTAACCATGTTAGGCCTGACATAACCTTAAATAACCAGGCTAGGCCTGACAACCTTATCTAATCAGGCTAGGCCTGACATAATCTTAAATAACCAGGCTAGGCCTGACATCGAATTAAATAATAATGGTAGGCTTAGCATAACCTTAATTAACCATGTTAGGCCTGACATAACCTTAAATAACCAGGCTAGGCCTTACATAACCTTAAATAATCAGGCTAGGCCTGACATAACCTTAAATAACCAGGCTAGTTCTGACATAGCCTTAAATAATCATGCTCGGCTGACATACTCTTAAAAAACATGCTATGATAGGTTTATTTGAGTTAATAACTTATTATATTTTGTAATTGTAATCGTTCACGAACTTTAGTTTTGACCTAATAATATTCTCTTTCAAATAGGGGAAAAATTAGCCGAAATCTACCAATGTTTTTAACAGAATTAAAAGGTCTCTCTTTCTCTACCCATTAGTACTAAAATACACTGAAAACACTAAAAAATATTTCCTATTTAATTTTAAAATTATGAATATTTCTTATTGGTTATTTTTGCTAATATTTAAATGTCGAGAAAAAGCTGTTAGGTATAAATGTGCAAAGAATCGCCTTTTTGCAACTAAAACTTTTTGGAAATAAAACCAACTGACTATTTGTCTATACAACATTCATTAATGTAGGTATATCAGTAACCGATTGCTATTAATATGTAATATACTAGGGGAAACGCCATTCCCGTTGGAACCTTCTATACACAATCATGTTATCTTTTTTTATAATAAGGGTGTAGGATTAATAATAACCCCAAAGCTAAGATGGTAAATACTGTTAAATGTTCAAATCGAATTATTTCGTATATTTTATGACATCAGTTATAATAAAGGTTAAAAGAACCAGCAAGGCTCAGGTCTGCAATTTAATAAAAACCCAACCTAAAAGTTAGAAATACAAATAATTTACTTCAAAGTTTGAAATCAGCTGTTGGTGGAAATATTGGAGCAAACAGCTGTTTTGTCTGTTTTTTATTCCATTGGTTGCTATGGTAATGAATGTAAACACATTCAAAAAATATGTGTTGGTTCATCGGTTTAGGCCTAATCTAAGAATTCTTTCCGACCAAATTTGCAAATATTGAAATAAAAACACGTTTTTATCAAAATGAATGTATAGCCTATGTTACTCAGGGATGGTGTAGCGTTTGGTTAGTAAAACTATTTTTTTCAATCGGTTTGTAAGTAGTTCCGTAGATTACCCCCTACATACAAACAAACAAACAAACAAATTTTACCTCTTTATAATATTAGTATAGATTTAAATCTATCAATTGCCTTAGCAATCTTTAAAACAGTCAATAGTAGACAGCTGTTTCGCCTATTTATCAGGCATCATCAGATCTTACAAACACTTTACACATTCCACCGATTAAACACATTGTTTATAAAAACACATCTAACAAACAAATAAAACTTTATAACATTTAATCTCACGGTGTGTGACCGTCCACTTTTGTGCTTTTTGAAGCAGTTTATTTGTTTATTAAATATAATTTTATATACTATGTGTTCAATTAGTGGAATGTTTAAAGTGTTTTTAAGTAAGAATGTAGGCAAGTAATAGTTTTAATATATTATATACTATATTTCCTTTCGCTAATTAGCATAATGTTAATTTTGTAAAAAAAACAAATTTGTAATGTCCTTTAAAAAAAATTACTATTTAAAAAAAGTAATTGCTCATCTGTGGAAAAAGTTTTTATTAGGTAAATGAACCATTAAAATCGATGTGCTCATCAATTTAAATTGATTTTTTCGCTGTAGGGTTTTTAATTTTTACAATTTATTTTTTAGTAAGGGTTGATATATTGAATGGGGTTATTCTGTTCAGATAAATTAGGTTGAATAAAAATACAAACATTGTTTACAGAACAAAATATTGAAATTCGAGTGAATTTCTAAAATAACCGACGACGAAAGACTTGAATTGAACACCTTGTAAAACTGAATTCATTACGAAAGTTTATTTAGTAATTGAAAAGTTGTCTGGTAAGCAGTAACAGGGTGCAGTAATTAATGAGCGTGCCGGATGGGGACGCAGTCGTGATGCTGAATATATTAACAGAACGCTTCGGGCTAACTGAACGATCAGTGGCTGGGAATAATGTCAATTACTTTACTGTGAATAACTATATAGAGTCGGGGATCATGTATCATGCATCATTTGTAGTTGCAATAATACACCTCGGTTGGATTGAGGTAGTGCGAATGCGTAGAGGAGCTTTGTCTATGTTTTAGGAAAAGTAGATTCTCAAGTAAGAGTTGAACTCTGCCTGGGTAAAGTCGACTCTTACAGGTCTTTTCAGTAAAAGTTGATTAAAAGCGAAAAGTGATGAATTTTTATTAACATTTACTAGTCAGAGGGAAAGTATACTCTTACTGCCTTCAGTTAGTGAAAGTTAATTTTTTTGCAAGGAAACGGTCTACTACCTAATAAAAACAAATAAAAAGCAAACCTTTGTAGTGCAAAGAGAGATAAAAAATATGTATAATTTATTACATCAAGGTAAAGATTTGTGACACTTTGAGTTGCAGAGCATTAGTGTTGCAAGAGCATTTGAAAAATCCTTGTCCACTTCCAAGTGATTGTGAAGTTGCAACAGTCCTCACAGCTATTGGTTTATCCGTAGGTATATTTATCCATCAGCTATTGTTTAACCTAACCTAACCTGAATCCTTGTTCACTATTGCACTACAACAAATAGACGAGTAATGGCGACTGCCTGTCGGGGATAATCAAAACAAAGGTATGCGCGCGCAGTTACATGTGTAGAGCAACATCTCTGGATCAACTTTTACTAAAGCACAGCAGGCATAGTTAACTCTTCCTAGGAAAAGTTGATGTGTTTATTTTCAATCAACTTTTACTGATACTTTTAGTAAGTGTTTACTCTTCATAGCCAGAGTCAACTCTCCCTAACAATCTACTTTTCCTGTAACATATGTACGGGATGGTAAGGAAGTGGTGTGCCAAAAGAAAGCCTATATCGGGTTCGAAAAGATAGAATATTTTCAAGGTTTAAAAATTAAACTTTTACACAATTTGGGGAAAATAATCAAAATTCTAGAACTGTGTTTGTAATTGTAATTGTTTTATTAAATGCTCGCAATTGTTCTTCAAAGTTGAAAAATTAGAAAATTGTATTCGCGACATAGTTATCGGGCGACCATTTCTCAGCCAATATGAGAACTGTGAGTGGCAAAATTTATCAAAACTGCTGTAATTAATTAATAACCACACACTGTTTTTGGCCTTCTTTTTTGTTCCTTGCGATTTCTAGCAGCCCCAAAGAAATATCGATTAATTTTTTTCTGTACTTAGTCAACACGATTAATTTCCACTAATGCTTTCTTTCATGAAGCTTGATATTTTTGTTTAGGATTCGTTTTTGTTTACTGAAACTTCGAAGCGTAGAGAAAAGTTAGCATTCATAACAAGTTAGTAAATAATTTAAAAATCTCATCCTTACAATGGCATTCCAAACTAACAACATTATTGAATAATTCGACCACGCAGCTGAACCGCTGGCGTGAGTTGAGCAAATTTCAAAAATTAAATTTATAGGCCTATGTTTCAGGACTTCAACCAACAATTTGGGAAATAAGTCTACTCACGACGGTGCTGAATAGCTGCGAAATGCTTCGCACGCCATTCCGAAAATTGGGAGTATCTTCAACACAAAAAGCATTGCGTGCTTCGCACGCCAACCCCGTATTGGGAATATATTCAATACACAATGCATTGCGTGCTTCGCACGCTAACCCCACGGTAAAATCCACCACATGCCTTTGAACCGGGTACTTTTATGGAATTTTACATTTTGATCGATTTTGGGGGAACCAAGCTATAAGGTCGCGTAAAAAACCAAAATGTGCAGAATAACATCCTTTTATATTTATCATTAGCGAATTTCCATAGGAAAAATGAGCTATTGCAGTGGCCCTTATGGTGAGACCCAAGGTCGGGAGTAGCAAATGAGCACCGATCATGGTCCCCAGAACACGTTTTGGGGTGTCATTAAAATTCATATATATATATGTATATATGTGTTCGCACTCTAGCGGGCGCATTTTAAGTCCGATTTGATCCAAATTTGGTACACGTATTGGTTGTCTACGTCGCTCGGACGAGTTCGTTAGCCTAAAAAATCCAACAACCGGAAGTTACTATTTTTTTACATTTTTACTACGAGAATAAATTTTTTTTAGTTTTTTTCTAAAAATATTAATGTAGGATGTTATTCTGCACATTTTGTTTTTTACGCGACCTTATAGCTCGCTTGGTTCCCCCAAAATTGACCAAAACGTAAAATACCAAAAAAGCATCCGGTTTGAAGCCAAGTGGTGCAAACTCGCGAGGCCACTAGGAGGAAACAAATTCTACTAATATATTGCGTACACACAGACAGCTGTTCAACGCCTTCATGAGTAAATCTATTTCCCAAATTGTTGGTTGAAACCCTAAAACATAAGCGTATAAACTTAATTTTGGAAATTTGCTCGACTCACGTCAGCGGTCCAGCTGCGTGGTCGAATTATTTATATTTGTAGAAAAAACTCTGAAAAACATTCATTCTCTTAGGAAAAATCTCAAAACATAGGTACTTCCGGTCAAAAAACGTGCTTCCGGTTGTTGGATTTTTTTGGCTAACGAACTCGTCCGAGCGACGTAGACAACCAACATGTGTACCAAATTTGAACCAAATCGGACTTAAAATGCGGCTGCTAGAGTGCGAACACACATATATATATATGATTTTTAATGACACCCCAAAACGTGTTCTGGGGACCATGATCGGTGCTCATTTGCTACGCCCGACCTTGGGTCTTACCATAAGGACCACTGCAATAGCTCAATTTTCCTATGGAAATTCGATAACAATTACTTGGCCAAAAACATGACAGACGATTAGAGCTTAAAACTGTCATTTGTAAATTAATAAGTGACCAACGTAACAAGTTCTATATAGGCTACACATGAAGAGCATTCCATCAAAGGTTTAAAGAACATCGAATGCAGTAAGTCAAATTATGTACGCCACTGCAATGACCAAAACCATTCTTACACATATTTCTAAACCACTGCATAGACCTATAAGCAAAAAAGGAAAATATGTAAGGTGTCACACAAAAAAACTTTAGCGGCCTATACAGGATCGTATTGTATACGTTAAAATAAATGAAAAATGTTCAGTAACTTTTTTTTTCAAATTCGGGTTAGTTTAGTCACAATCTGCCTTGTAGTTTTTTTACAAAAACTCACTGTTACTCCAGAAATAGACAAGATATTGAGTTCAAATTTGGTATAAGCGTTTTGTATGTTACCTACGATTTACAAGTGTAGGGAACACTAAGCATTTATGTTTATAATATTTAAAATGGCGGCAGTTACAAATTTTAACGCGGAATTACTTGAAAACTACCAACTTTACAAAAAATGTACAAGAGTTAAATTTTATATTATGTTTTTAACGACAGACAGAATGGCTTTTTGTCGTTTCTGTAGGGGATAACCGAGTTATCGAGGATAAAATTAAAAACATAATTTCTTAGGCTAATTTTAGATGTTGTAGACAATTACCAAGAAATTATGTTTTCCGTTTTTGTCAATAACCTACTGAAACGACAAAAAAGCCAGTTTGTTGTTACAAAAATAAAAATTTTGTCTCTTGTAATTTTTTGAAAAGTTATCAGTTTTCAAGATATTCCACGTTAAAAATTTGTAATGACCGCCATTTTTATAAATTATAAACATAAATTATTTGTGATTGGCAGCCTTATACTTGTAAATCGAAAAATACAAAATGCATAAACCAAATTTGAACTCAATCAAGCGAGTTCACGTACGCATGTGAGTAATATATAATATAACAGCTGATTTCACCCACCATCTGTAATATTTAAACAAACCCAGTATAAATTGATTATACTTTGGGGTTATGTTTACAACTTCAATCCTTATAATTTCTTATGAAGTTGATTTTTTTAAATATGATTTATGGAACTTATGCATAAATATTATAACACGTTATAATATTTGCTTTGAGGTTATAAACTGTATGTAACCTTTTATCATCGAAATATTCGATCACATACAAATTTAAGGAAGAAATACCTATTCGTTTAACTTCGGAAACATTCGCACATATTCGTTTAACATATAACTATATTCGATTATTAATTTGTCTTCATTATAATATTAATAACTTCTAAATCATTTGATATATCAGTATGAAATACAAAGCAATTAAAAGATAATATTTTTATCTTTCATTAGATATACAATAATGTACATAAAACAAAATGTTTAACTAATAGGCCTACAGTTTTATAATCCTTATAATTGTACACATTTACCGAGTTAAAAATCCCCGTTAGCATAGTTAATTACTCCTAAATAAAGTCTGTTGTTTTTAAGTAGTTCTTTGTATAAATGATGTATTTCTGATGCATATCTAATTAATCCGCCTGTGATTTTTCGCCGGGGCTAACTAGTATCTTATCTATTTCTGGAGTTGGAGTGAGTTTTTGTAGAAAAATACAATCACAGATTACGACTAACTTAAGCCGAATTTGAAAAAAAAAACATACTGAACATTTTTTCATTTATTTTAATGTAGCCTATACAATACTATTTTGTATATACTGCCGCTAAGGTTTTTGTGACACTGTATAAATGCTATGAAGGAGTTGGAAATTTATAAAGCTTTTAAATACAATACATCTTAATAAAGGACCACTCAATTTCTTCTCGAACCCATTGTATGACACGGCCATCAAAATTCAAGTTAACAAATCTTAGATAAACATCGTTGTCAGGCTATAGACATGGGTCGGCAGTTGTCCTTGGACATTAATAATAGTCTACGTGTCGTGTAATGTTTTGTATTGTTCGTGTTTGTGTTTTTACCTCAGTAGAGTAATGAAAACTCTGTTTTTGGAGTAAAAACTCTGAAACTCGTTATTGGTGTAACACAAGAGAAGTCACGTGGATTGTAATTTGATTTTTGTGTATTTTGCCTTGTTATTACTTTGGGCTAAATGTATTTTAAATTTCAAACATTGTTAACATTTTGCATTTTTTCCCATCTGTTCACTAAAATGACAAGTATTAAATCACAAAAACTAGCTATAGCTTTTAAGATTTTTATGTTATTACTGTATTAAACGTATGTTTAAAAGGTTAAATCTTTTTTTATTTAAACAAGTTGATTCATCTGGAATCTAGAGTGATCAAATGTAGAGATCATCCAGAGTCGTGTCAAATCGTACAGAGCTAACTTCCACACACTTTACCACCTCCATCGCCGTTGAATAATTAATCTCTACACAGTGTATCCTGTAAGTAAAGTGCCAAATTGGATAATAGTTAAGTTAAAGATAATAACAGCATACGTACCCACAATAGTGTTGTGTTTACTGTGTTGGTATGGGATGCCGAGTTGAACAAACAAAGTTATTACACATAACTTCCATTATCCTACATCCGATTGTTTTGACAGTTACACCATCCGATAGGGAATTAAAAGGGCTACAACATTTTTTGACATTTTTGTTAAAATGTACTGTTTTGTGGTAATTTAGGTTTAAAGTTTTTAAATTGGATAAAATCGTTTATTTTTCTTACAATAGATCATTATTAGGTTAAACTTTGTGCCAAGTTTGAACTCAATCTGTGTAGTTACGGCTACAAGTTCTACTTTATTTCAACTATTCAATATGCATCTGTAATAAAATGTGATTCCACCTTCACAACTACAAACTGTTACTACGCTGTCTTAAACCAAGTGAATTCAATTGATCAATAATTCTCAATAATCAATAGTTCTCTAGATATAAATTATAAAAAAATAAGTCTTTTCTTTATTTTGGCTCATAGAACCATTTTCCTAAGTTTGGCACTTTACTTGTTCTTGTTTATTTGTCCTCAATAGACACAAAAACTATTCGACCGATTTCACTAAAAATGTCACAGTTTATTCATATCATTGCCAGGAGTGTTTAGACGCTACAATTACTACAGTCTAAGGGGTTGAAATGGGGTAACATCTATTCAATAAGAATAAATTGTAATAACTTCCAACAAGTTAAACATCTAAATTTGTGTAACTATATTGTTAAGTAATATAAAAATCCGTTTGCAATTCGATTAATTAAGTCAAAGTAATGAAATATAGGATAGCTACCCTTAAAATTAAGTAATTTGTAATTAAATTGGGGTAGCTACCCATATAAAACAAATAACACCCAAATGTTTGACCGCCTCCTCTGATCATTAGAATCTTATTTCAACCACACGTCAATTCAAAATTAATTTTTCATTACACTCAGTAAATTGTGGTTGATAATTTAATCTAATCACATGTCAACTCCTATAAAAGCGAGCGTACGTCCGTGGTAACAATATAACAGCTGATTTCACGGTAACTAGAACTAATAGTTAACTATTAACTAATAGTTAACTTGTTCTAGTTACCGTGGTTGATTTCACCCATCATCTGTAACGCAAGCGTAGATTATACTTTATTTTGGGGTTATGTTTACAACTTCAATTGTAACGTCCATCAACAACTTCTATCATTAATTTTACCTATTTACAACCTTTCTGTATTTAACCTTCACCCAGTTATCCTTTTCTCCGCCAGATGTCGACTCTGTACGGTATCAGTGCTTTCCTTGCATGCGTACATACCGGGACAGAGGTCGTTCTTATGCGACAGCTTGTCTGACAGTCAACAGCTGATCTTATTAAGTTGAAATTTCGCTTTGTCATAAGATTGCTCTACAAAGCGTCGGCCATTTTAGACCGTTACTTTCAGACGCTGTGAGTGTTCGTAATGTTACCGAATTTTAAATAATTTCATCGGGGTAACGTGTGTCGTGAAGAACATGATTTACTTCTAAACCTTTTGTTTTCGCATACCAGGTACGATATTTCAGCTTTACCTTAATAATTATAAGATATTACTTGTAAAACTTAATTAGGTTATTTCCACTTTTGTTTCATGTACAACTTTCTAACTCATTTTATTCAACTTATTAGAGAAACCTATATATTTCTTTTTTACAACAGCCTAAACTTTAAATGTAATTCTTACAGCCTAAATTCTAAATGTAAATCTGACAGCCTACAAAACTATAAAGCCGATATCATTTTGGTCATTGTCAAGCCTAAATATTCTTCCACAACCAAGCCTAAAGTGTTATGCATTAATTAACTGTAACTGTGTAGTATTTCTGCAGTGTAACAGATTTTGAAAACTTTTAATAAGCTATAAGCAGAATATATGGCTGATATGTAACTAAACGTTAACATTTCTGTTATGTTACCATGTGGCTTACCTAACATGTACAGACAGTGTTATGCAACATTACGCATGTTATATTAACAATCACCATCTATGTAGCAATTTGGTATTTATGCTACAACATTTAATAAAAACAGTCAACTCAAAGAACTATCTTTTTATGCTTATTTAAATAACTGCAAGTTTTCTAAAAAGGAAATTGTTATCTGTGTTATACAGTCAAACTGGTCCAAGTGCAGGAGATGTTTAATGCAATGAGATAACCTGCTACTACCACTATTAGAAAAGGCCTACCTTGCAACTAAAGAAATGGAATACCTAATCAAAATATTTTCTACTGAGTTTTAATTAGAGACAGAAGTTAACTTAAAAACGAGAACTATCTGCTTTTGTGCTTTTCTTATGTTAAGTGTTAAATAGGCTGTATTTTTGAAAATAATTTTGCACATGTGTACTATTTAAGATATGTTAGTATTAAATAAATTGGGAGGAGCAAGCTAGCAACATTTCGGACTTCAGCCCTAAGGCCTACACTTTAGAAATTCTACACCTTTTTTTTTATATATATATAGAGAGACGTCTCATAATAAATTTTGTCTATTTATTTAATTATATAATTACCTTTTAGAGTTGGCCAACGACAAATATATATATTTTCTTAAAACAAATCCATGGTACTTCATGTAAACTTTGTAACTTGTAAATCTTTTGTATATTTTCTGTAATTATTATTAAAAGGGAGGGTTTTTTGAATTTTATTTTTGGGAAGGGTTTTTAAATTAAATTTAATAAAATATATATGTTTTCTTTTTTTAAATCTCAATCTTTTTTGTATTAAGGGCATGTTAATTATCTTTTTGTATTAAGGGCGTATAAACTTTTATTTAACTTGGTTAATAAACCTAAAATTATACATATTTCTATGGTTTATTGAGGTAACCTTAGGTATCCTGTGCATTGTAAGAGATAAGCTGAAATATTCCTGCTTTTGGTGATATTTAAATTCTAAGGTAAGTCTTGAACAGTACCAATCTATGTGGCCCAGTATCGTTTCCGTTCCCTTAATTATTCTTTTTGTAAGATTGGTACACAATTAATAACATAATGTCTTGTGAAGTTGATTTTTTAAAATAAGAATTATAGAACTAATAAAAGCTACAATACCTTTGCTTTGAGGTTATAAATTGAATGTAAAAACAACATTTTATCATCAATATATTCATTTATAAAAATTTAAAGAAGAAATACCCATTCGTTTAGCTTCGGAAATATTCGTACATCTTCGTATGATATATAAAAACTTATTCTATTATTAATTTCTTCATTATAATGTTAATAACTTCTAAATCATTTGATAATATATCAATATGAAATAAAGAGCTATTAAAAGGTAACATTTGAATCTTTATTTTGATATATAATAATAATGCATATAAATACTACATTTGTACAAATAGGCCTACAGTTTTTTAATCCTTATAATTGTACACATTTACCAAGTTAAAAATCCCCGTCAGCATAGTTAGGTGGGCCTAGATAAAGTCTGTTGTTTTTAAATGGTATTTTTTTTATAAATTATGTATTTCTGATGTGTATCTAATCAATCTGCCTGTGATTTTTGACTGGAGCTTACTAGTTTATATACTAAAATCAAGGAATAGCGAAGCATCGCCGGGTCCACGGGTTGTAAATAAACAATTTACATTCATGGGAAGCTACGCGAGTTTAGTTACAACTAGAAAATGTTGTTTAATCGTCCTTGGAGTAGTGTGCTGGTATTGTGCTAAGGATGGCGTCAAGACATTGCCATGGTGTAACTCGAGAAGTGTTGTGACTTGAAGGGTAGGGTACAACCCTTTGTTGGAATATCTCGCCTGTCACATCTCATTTGTAGATCAACCCACCTGGACCCCTTACCCCTCTCTCACGGACCCTCGACTGGTATGATATAGCTGCTCCATATTCGGCAGAATTTTAAAACACAATGTCTTCTTTGCATTCGTAACGACTTTGTAATATAATTCACGCTTCAATCCTCTAATAATCTATAAGTCAAACTACCAGTTCAACAAACGCCATTTTGTTCAGTATTAATAATCTTGAATTAAGATATAGTTTAGAACTCCAGGAGCCTCTTACTTATGTTATTAGGAAATCGTATCTTATTAAACGAGCAATTCTTGTATATTTGTTTATACATTTATTTCGGGGATCTCGCTAACGGCTCTAACGATTTTGATGAAAATTTGCAAAACGAGCAGTTCTTGTATATTTGTTTATAAATTTATTTCGGGGATCTCGCTAACGGCTCTAACGATTTTGACGAAAATTTGCATATAGGGGGTTTTTAACGTCAGGAATCGAATGCGCTAGGTCTTATGTCTGCAAAAATGCGCATAAAATTTAAACTCCGAACTTCTTTTATATACCACCATTGAAGTCATTAAGTATAGGAGAATAGATTCATTACAGATACAATAAAGATGCTTTACATGCAGATGTTAATCTGTTAATTTTAGCTCCAGATGTTTATATACTATTTAACAAACATAAATCATTATCAATGAATCAGGTGGTACAATTTTCAACTTATTTCTTTATTCAAACCGCGAACGTAACTAAACATTATTTTTGAGCTGTTATTAACCGTTCTGAAAACCTTTTCACCGGTTTATGCATTCTTTGCATTTCTATAAGAGTAATATAAATTATCTAATGATTATAACATTATTATTTGTTATTTCTAAAGTAAATACACAAATATGGCCTATTCGTTGGATAGGTTACATAACCTACGTGTACCTATTAAGGTTTCTGGACATCAGGATTCGAATGAGCTAGGTTTTATATCTGCAAAAATTCTAATAAAATGTTAGAACTAATTACACTCATGTTTTTTTTTTAAATAAACAATTCATATGTACGTAAGATCGAAAAATATTCATATTTATTCAGTATGCGATTCGTATTTACAAACATTTTCCTAAAAAACAAACGGTACCAAGAACTGGCACATACTTTCTCACAAACGCATTTAAATTATTAAACAGATTCACTGTGACTTCATAATTATAGGTGTGGGGTAGGAGAGGTGATTTATTAATTAAAGCAGGAGATTAACTAATAAATATTATTATTATTTAGAGAGAAAAATATTCGATCGATTTCGAACATATTTGCACCGAACACGTTAATTAGGCCTGTATAGATGCACAAAAAAGGTTTTGAAAAACAACCCCCTTTATGGCCAAAAAACCCCCAAAAATCAGTTATTATTATTATTAGCTAAACGAGCATTTTTAGAAAGATGCGGGTTTTTTGCATATGGTAGGGTACATTAAAGACTAGGGATAAGTCAAATTTTATCAAAATCGTTGCAGACGGTTTTGTATCAAAAAATAATAACTGATTGGTTTTCAAAATTTTTTAAAACCGTTTATCGTGCATCGATACAGGCCTACTCGACATGTCTGGTGCAAATTTGTTTGAAATCGATCGAATAGTTTTCGTTCTAGCTTTGTATACATACAGACAGACATACATACAGACATACATACATACAGACATACAGACAGACATTTTGTAAAAACCACTGTTTTGGACTCAGGGGGTTCCAAAACGGATATTTCCACAATAATCTCAACATCGATTTTTTTTGCGATCACTATACTTTCTCTATACTATAGTATAGTGAGAAAGTAAAAAACAATAAAACAAAATACGGTCACCCAGGTACTGTTTACTTACAAGTGCTAGGAATTTCTGTTACACAATAAAATATTTCAATCCGCGCCTGAACCGCTGACGTAAGTTGGGAGAATTTCCAAAACTAAGTTTGTATGTTTTAAGATTTGAAGGAACTATTTGGGAAATTGGTTTGCTCACGAAGGCGCTGAATATCTGCATGTCCACTTCGCTTCGCTCGCAGTTGACAAACTCGCATTTTATATTATTTTACATTTTCATCAACTTTGGGAGAACCAGAAGGGCTGTAAGGTCGTGAAAACAAAATTAGCAGAATAATCTCCTTCATTTATTACTTAGCTTCCATAGGAAAGATGAGCTATTTCAGTGATCCTTATGGTCAAACCTAAGGTCGAGAGAAGTAAATGACCACTGATCATGGTCCCCAGAACACGTTTTGGGGTGTTATAAAATATTTGTATGTATATATGTGTTCATACTCAATTGACGCATTTTAAGTCGGATTTAGTCCAATGTTTTTATGGTTGTCTAAGTCGCTCGAACGAGTTCATCAGCGAAAAATATCCAACAACCGGAAGAATAGTTTTTGACTGGAAATAACTATTTTTTGCGATTTATCGTAGCGGAATGAAACTTTTTAGAGTTTAATCTAAAAAAATAAATTTAAGATATTATTCTGCACATTTTGTTTTTTTACGCGACCTTATAGCTCGCTTTGTTCCCCCAAAATCGATCAAAACGTAAAATACCATAAGAGTACCCGGATTTTAGAGGAACCAAGCCATAAGATCGCCTAAAAGAACAAAATGTGCAGCATAATATCCTACATTTATTTTTTAGATAAAACTCTAAAAAAAATCATTCTCGTAGGAAAAATCTCAAAATTGTTACTTCCGTTCAAAAAACGTGCTTCCGGTTGTTGGATTTGTTTGGCTAACGAACTAGTCCGAGTGACGTAGACATAAAAAATGTGGACCAAATTTGGACCAAATTTGACTTAAAATGCGGCCGCTAAATATATAATTTTTAAAACGTGTTCTGGGGGCCATGATCGGTGCTCATTTAATACTCGAGACCTTAGGTCTTTCCTTAAGGGGCACTGCAATAGATCATCTTCCTGTGGAAATTCGCTAATAAAAACTGCAAAAGCCTTAAAAAGCTTGTAATGAATTTATAGTAGGTTTATGGTAAACAATGTTTACCATAAATTCATATTCGGCCAACCAAATTTGTTTTTTTTTTAAATTTTTGTACAGCCTGTATATACCGATTTAAATTTTGGCATGCCCTGGGTATAACTTAGGTAAAGACATATCCTACATAAAATCCTTCTGTATTAACTACTACTAGGGGAAACCCCTGCGTGCTCAGCACGCCAACCCCGTGATTTTGACCTTCTATACACATAATCATGCCATCTTTTTTTTGTAATAAGGGTGTAGGATTAATAATAATCCCAATGCTAAGATGGTAAATAATGTTAAATGTTCAAATCAAATTATTTCGTATATTTTACAACAGTAAAGGTTAAAAGAACTAGCAAGGCTCAGGTCTACACTTGAATAAAAACCTAACCTAAAA
Source organism: Philaenus spumarius (assembly GCA_018207615.1). NCBI lineage: Eukaryota > Metazoa > Arthropoda > Insecta > Hemiptera > Aphrophoridae > Philaenus > Philaenus spumarius. Next base: position 36,625 of record JAGFPH010007103.1, on the reverse strand, counting down.
GTGAGAAATACAAATAATTGCTTCAAAGTTTGAAATCAGCTGTTAATGGGAATATTGCAGTAAACACCTGTTTTATCTGTTATTTTATTCAATCGGTTGCCATGGCAATAAATGTAAATACAAAGTTGGTTCTTCAGTGTAGACCTAACCTAAGATTTTTCCGACTAAATTTACAAATATTGAAATAAAAAATGTTTTTATCAAAATGGGTTATAGCCTATGTTACTCAGGGATAGTGTAGCTTTTTATTATTAAATTTATTTTTTCAATCGGGTCAGTAGTTCCAGAGATTACCCAGTACATACAAACAAACAAATTTTACCTCTTTATAATATTTGTATAGAAAGCAGAAATAAAAGACGTAATACACAAAACGTTTGCCCAAGCATATGTATACTAAAATTTAAAAAGTTTCAAAATTAAAATTAAAAATATATTTTTTCCTTACATCAAACATCCCTACTAGCTTTTTACATTTGCTTTCCTTCTGCAAAAAAACGTCTTCATTGAAAATTTGCATACAACTTGTTATTTCGCATGTGATAGTGTAGACCAAGGAGCTTGTGCGATAATTAAGCATCGGCCACCCCTTAGTCATTAATGCTTACACCCTTAGCCATTACTCTCGTAATTAAGGGCTGTTCCCAACCCTATGGAAATAGCCTCAATAGCGGCTTACAATAGTCCAACCCTTAAGGTTTACACCTTTCAAAACACTGATCTCGGAGGTGCATGAAAAGTTAACCCGTGGTTTTTTTTTAAAATTTTGGGACAGAATTAAACAGGAATAATTAAGCGAGAGGGGTGGGTGTTTTGGGCGTTCCTAATTTGCGTAATTAAAATTCTCATTAGGTTTTTTATAACGTTTGTTTGTAGTTTAGGGTGTATATCGTAGCTTCCATCTTATCCAGGTTATGTTAGGTTAAGTTGGATTAGGTTAGGTTGGGTTACGTCGAAATTCTACCACAGCTACAAGTATTAAAAAATACTAAAGAAATTACAAAGTGCAGTTTAATAAAAGCTTTTAGATAGAAAACGGCAGTTTAAAAATTTCTAACATAAATTTCGTACGATTTCGCAGGACTCTGGATGATAACTACATTTAATCACTCTAGATTCCAGATAAATCAGGTTGTTTAAATGAAAACAGATTTAACCTTGTGAATATACGTTTATTGCAGTAATAACATAAGAATCTTGAAGACTACAGCTAGGTTGTGTGATTTAATATTCGTCGTTTTAGTGAACAGATGGGAAAAGATGCAAGAAGTCATTGGCTCCAATAACTATGAGCAGAGGGGAGCCACGGCTCCCAGGAAAGGAAAATATGTATATTATTAATTATAGTCAGGTATTTTTCTTTAAAGAGATTAGAACTAAAATATGTTTTAAATGTTAAGTGCCGCTTGATTTTACATATAGGCCTACTTATTTTATTTTTTACAAGAATCAAGCATAGTGTATTAAAAATACTCCCAATACGGAGGTTGGCATGCGAAGCATGCAATGCATCGTATATTGAAAATATTCTCAGTACGGGGGATGGCGTGCGAAGCAAGCAATGCATTATGTCTTGAAAATACTTCCAATACTGGGGTTGGCGTGCGAAGCACGCAATGCATTATGAATTGAAAATATTCCCAATAGGGGGTTGGCGTGCGAAGCACCCAATGCATTGTGTATCTAAAATACTCCCAATACGGAGGTTGGCGTGCGAAGCACGCAATGCATTGTAAATAGAAAATACTCCCAATAGGCTACGGAGGTTGGCGTGCGAAGAATGCAATGCATTGTGTATTCAAAATACTCCCAATACGCAGGTTGGCGTGCGAAGCGCGCAATGCATTGTGTATTGAAAACACTCTCAATACGGGAGTTGGCGTGCGAAGCACGCAATGCATCGTGTATTGAAAATACTCCCAATACGGAGGTTGGCATGCGAAGCACGCAATGCATTGTGAATTGAAAATACTCCCAATACGGAGGTTGGCGTGCGAAGAACGCAATGCATTGTGTATTGAAAACACTTTCAATACGGGGGTTGGCGTGCGAAGCACGCAATGCATTGTGTATTGAAAATACTTTCAATACTAGGGTTGGCGTGCGAAGCACGCAATGCATTTTGTATTGAAAATACTTCCAATACGGGGGTTGGCGTGCAATGCACTGTGCGTCGGCCGCTTCTCATAGTGTTCACAAGCTCACATGTGCGTCCTTAGCAGTGAACGTGTTAAGCTCCCCCCCCCCCACTAGAAAATATCATATGGACGCCCATGCAAGAAGTTAACAATGTTTGTATTTTAAAATACCTTCAGTCCTAAGGAATAACAAGGCAAAATACTCAACAATCTAATTACAGTTGTAATTAATTGTAATCTAATTGTAGTTTTACTTTGTTCACTCTTACATAGGCCTAGTTGCCTAGGTTTATGTACCGTTAGGTTTAGTCACTTGAGAACGGGAATTGATTTGTATTCCCGAAACGTCGTGTTTGATTATTTAACACACAAATGATGGCAAATGTCCGTACAAGTAATTATAATAAAATCTAATTACAGTAAGTTACCCTGTATCGAGATTCCGTCACGTCACTTGATTTTTGTTACAGAAATAACGAGTTTCGGAGTTTTTACTCCAAAATCAGAGTTTTAAATACTCTACTGAGGTAAAGATTACACAAACACGAACAGTACATAACATTTACACGACACGTAAAGTGCGCACAGCATTAATGCCCAAGGACAACTGCGGACCCATGTTTATAGCCTGACAGCGATGTTTATCTAACATGTTATCTGGATTTTTGATAGCCGTGTCGTAAAAAGAGTTCGAGAAGAAATTGAGTGGTCCTTCATTAAGATTTATTGTATTTAAAGGCTTTATAAATGTTGATAGCATTTATACTGGGAGTCACAAAAAACATTAGTGGGCTATAAAGGATCGTATTATATACATTAAAATAAATGAAAAATGTTCAGTAACTGTTTTTTTTCAAATTCGGCTTAGTTTGGTCACAATCTGCCATTTTTTTTTTTACAAAAACTCATTGCAACTCCAGAACTAGATAAGTTATTGAGTTCAAATTTGGTATAAGCATTTTGTATGTTAGGATTTACAAGTGTACAAAACACAAAAAATGTATGTTTATAATTATTGATAAAAATGGCAGCCGTTTTAATGAAATATCAAAGTGCTGTCTAGTAAATGCATTTAGATGGATTTCGAAGAAAATACCCGTTGTAGTTGTTACAATGTCCGTGATTTTTCTAAGTAGTTTGGTCCCTCCCCAAAACCATAGTCAACTGAAAAGTTTGTATATACAATTATATACAGGGTGTTTCTTAAATAGGACGCCAAACTCCTGGAGTGGGTTCCTTATATAAAAATAAATTAAAAAGATCCTATAAACATGTGCCCAAAAACCCTTTGTTTTCAAACAATTGGCCATTTTGTATTTTTACAAAAAAACATTATAGCTGTGGAAGTAAATAAGATAGTGAGTTCAGATTTGGAAATACATCTTATAATGTAATGTTTTAAAAGTGGACCAAACATGAAGACTGCAGTTTTATTATTTTCAAAATGGTGACCGTTTAATTTTTGTGTGAAATTAATAGTTTTCAAAATATTCAACAATAAAAATTTTAATTTAATTTTATAGGAACTTTTTTATTTATTTTTATGTAAGGAACCCACTCCACACTATACACAGGGTGTCACAAAATACACATTGAAATAAATGAGAAATGTTCAGTAACTTTTTTCAAATTCGGCTTAGTTTAGTGATGCAGTCAGCCATTTTGATTTTTTACAAAAATCGTAATGTAACTCCAGAAATAGAAAAGATATTGAGTTCAAATTTGGTAAACGCATTTTGTATTTTACGATTTACAAGTGTGCCAAACACCAAAAATGTAGTTCATAATTTTCAAAGTGGCGGCCGTTACAAATTTTTATCAGAAAAAAATGTACAAGAGATAAAATATTTTATTTTTTTAACGACAAACAAAATGTTTTTTTTGCAGTTTCTTTAGGTCAAAGGATAACCGAGTTATCGGGGAGAAAAACTGAAAACATAATTTCTTGGTAATTATTGTCTACAACATACAAAAAAAACCGTTATTTTGTACAAATGACTTCTAGACGGATATGTACGATATACAGAAGTATAAAAGTACAGGAATGGATTGTTTTCTCGACTATGAAAAATGTTTGATCTATCTTATTAAGGAATGTACATTTTGAATAATTTCTTGGTTGGAATATTGTCATCACATCAATAATTTTTCCAATATAGAAGCCAACTTGAAAATATCTAACGGAAACTCTTATTTTGTATTATGGTTTTGGAACTGAAACATCATTTAAGGCGTTTTTTTCTCTTCTTTTTTTATATAAAGTCAACACTTTTCGCGCAAATTCGGCATTACCTACTTAGGTAGGAGATAAAACAGCGACTCATTTTTAAAAAAATCTTGAAGTTACATATTTTATCACACAATAAAGGTACACATTTAATACAATTATATTCGTGACAGGTTTTAGATTATCGGCAAAAATCTAACAAAAAGGAAATCTAAACAGAATGTTTTTAAAAATTAGTACTTTAGTGGTGCAAGTTATTAAAACAGGAAATTTCAAGCATTTTATATGATCATCTTTGTTTTATCTCCTACTCCCAAGCCTTTCAAAAATACAAATTTCGAAAAAGATTGACTTTGTAAATTTTTTTTAAAGATTCAAAATTACGTATAATTAAAAAAAAAAACGTAATACAAAATAGGAGTTTCACTTAGATATTTTTAAGTTGGCGGCCATATTGGAAAAATGGTTGATGTTATTCAACAAAGTTATTCAAAGTAGACATTCTTTTGAAAAGAGAGATCAAACATTTTTCTTTCTCTATTAGAAGCCGTGAAATCCAGACGTTGCGTTAGTCTTTTTGACACTCTGTATATACAGTCGAGCTTGAATGCCCGTGATTTACTCGAAACATTTTTAGTTTCCTGCTCAAAATATTAGTTAAATTATTTTTGGAGAGTAAACCATTCAACTACCTTGAACACTGTGGATAATCACTAATAAATAACAGATGTTTTCGATTTGGGTTTACATACCACTCACTCCCCAGCCTAACCCTAAATTCATATAAGTGTTTCAACCTCAAAATATTTTATCCTGATAGTCACATGTGAACCAAGCTTGGCTTATGCGTTCGAACTATGCTGGAATAATACACTCCACCATACATACATCCTTTTTTTTATAAGTATTATTATATTAAATTATCCCAAAAACGCAGCTGTTCTTTGTGAAGAATGATTAACTGTTTCTAAATTTGCCAATATGGTTACTATAGAAAAGTGTGTTTGTTTACTATAAGGCAGTCAGGTTGGGAGCGGGAATGTGTTGAAGTTGGTAAGGAGTAAACTTTAGTAGTTGAATTGCTTGTAAAAATTTGATTTGTTTGTAGTACCTAATTGAAATAATTTAGATTTTCTATCTGTTGTGTCAAACGTCCTTAAATTAATGATTCTTAGTAATTTTAATGTACCTGTGCTATTAAAAAATGTACTAGCTGACCAGTGCGAATATTTCACAAGTTAGGAGTAGGCCTACACTTACCTGATTTAATACGTTGATTTAATTCAGTTAATTAGGTTTATTTATTTAAGTTGTTTTAGAGATAACAATTTATAAAAGTTTATAAAGCTTTACGTTGATTTAATTCAGTAATTAGGTTTATTTATTTACGTTG
>JAGFPH010007103.1:0-17684 GCA_018207615.1 Philaenus spumarius | reverse complement strand
ATTACACTATGTATTTCTTATGGGGATTTTTATTAACCTTTTTTTTCTCAACCGTTCGGTGGTTTTTTTTAGTAACTTTGGTCCCCCAAACCCATCTAAATTTCGAATTTTTAAAAACCTTTCTTAGAGAGCACCTATGGCCCTAAAGGAAGCTACATACCAAATTTCATTCCAATCCGTTCGGTGGTTTTTTTAGTAACTTTGACCCACCACAGCCCTCTAAAATTTCGAATTTTTTTGAAAACCTTTCTTAGAGAGCACCTATGGCCCTAGAGGAAGCTACATACCAAATTTCATTCCAATCCGTTTGGTGGTTTTTTTTAGTAACTTTGACCCCCCAAACCCCCTAAAATTTGGAAATTTTTAAAACTTTTCTTAGTGAGCACCTATGGCCCTAGAGGAAGCTACATACCAAATTTCGTTCCAGTCTTTTCAGTAGTTTTTGAGAAATCGTGATCAGTGTGTCAGTGGATTTGGCTTATATAATATATATGTACTAGCTGACCCGTACGGCGTTGCACATGGTGGTTGGTATTTTCAGTCTTTTTAACGTAATTGTATTCTTTTTAAGTGTTCAGTCAGTGAGTGGTATTTGGCTTATATATATATATATAGATCTTACATAATAAAATCACTATTGTAATAATAATAAAAGATCTGAAATTATGATTTTAGTGACTTTGATCCCCCCAAACCCCTCCTAAAATTTCAAAATTTTTCATACCCTTTCTTTGTGAGCACCTATGGCCCTAGAGGAAGCTATATACCAAATTTCATTCCAATCTGTTCGGTAATTTTGGAGAAATCGTGATTTAGTAATTTTTATTCCCCAAACCTCCCTAAAATTTCCAATTTTTTAAAACCCTTTTTTAGTGAACACTTATGGTCCTAGAGGAAGTTACATACCAAATTTCGTTCCAATACGTTCGGTAGTTTTGAAGAAATCGTGATTTAATAACTTTGATCCCCCAAACCCCCCCTAAAATTTCGAATTTTGTCAAACGCTTTCTTAGTGAGCACCTATGGCCCTAGAGGAAGCTACATACCAAATTTCATTTTAATCCGTTCCGTAGTTTTTGAGAAATCGTGATGTGTGTGTCAGTGAGTGAGTGAGTGAGTGGTATTTCGCTTTTATATATATAGATATAGATAGATTGTGTTGTAGTTCTTCAATAACCATTTTTAAGAAATCAAATGTATGATTGTGTAACCTACTGACCGTAAAACCGCTTAGAGTTGTCTCAATTGTATCGTGTTTGGACTCATTTTGCGAGGAATAATATTTAGAGTTCAGTAATTAGAGTAATACACGGTACCAGATAACTGCCACATACTTTCTCCCAGTTGAAACTTTATACCTTCCCAAGAGTAGCACAGGAGGTGGTTATTTAGAATTGAAAAATTAGGGCATACCATGGAAAATATTAGATGCATGTAACACACATCCATATTAAGTTTCATATTAGTTTTATTCAAAATATTAAACATCAGTAGGCAAAATATCGCATTTAAATCAACCTATCAAGTAATATTTATTATAATACTAAAATGTATTTCAAATTTATCTCTCTACAAAGAAACCTCACTGTATTTATGTAATGAAAAAAGAAACGATTAAAAACTCATTACAATAAAGCACTATTTAATGAAAAATTCAAATTCACAAAATTGAGAATAGGAGACTGGAAGGAGTAGCAATCAGTTTGGCTAAGGCATGCGTTGAGAAAAGTAGTCCGAGTGGTTTCCAGGATAATAATTTTTGATTATGTATCACATCAGCAATTCATCTGAAAATCAATAATTATTTTACTATACTACTTTTCATTTAGGGGAAAAGACCAAAGAACCAGTTTTTGAATTAGTTTTTGGCCCATAACTTTTGAACAGATATTTTCCCAGAAATGCGGTTAGTGTCATTTTATTTGGGTTCTTAAACACCACAAACCACAAAAATGTTATCAAAATCGTTAGAGCCTTTATTGAGAAATTTGGATTTTCTCGTTTTTTTTACCATTTTTGAGGGGTAAAACCCCTTAACAATACAAATTTTAAAGATTTTTTAAAATGCCTGGAGATATACCTACATACCAAATTTGATCAAAATGGAACCGTTGGTATGGTCTCCAGCTCTGTACACACACTTACAGACACACGGACACACAGACAGACATCACCCGAAAAAACACTTTTTTGGGTTCAGGGAGCACCAAAACAAATTATTCCACTAGAAATATTTTTGAGTTCAGGGAGCACCAAAACAGATAATTCCATCAAACAATGTTTTTGTTGTTCAGGGAGCACCAACACAGATAGTTCCCCTAAAATTAAAATTCGAAAATTTGGACGAAAACAATACTTTCTCCATATACTTCATATAACACAAGGGCTAGTTGGTGATTCATAGGAGAACCATTAAGCCCTAGGCCGTGTGAGTGTATCTGCGCGTGTGGGAGCGAGGGTCGATTTTATGGTTTAGAGCTCATGGCTGTTTGGACAGACTATACTAGATACAAGAAATGGTAAATCGAAGTTAGGAAGATGTGTTTTGGTTCCATCATACTACGTTTCGTTTACTACAATTATCTGGTAGAGCTTCTTACTAGTAGATAGCGAGCTATATTATGTCGCTGTCAATAGTAATAATCTACCGCATGTTAAAATACAGGCCTAATCTCAAAAACACAACTTTTAAAGTTGTTTTGCCAAATCAGCATACTTTTCAAATTGACAATTTGACCTGTATAAATAAATGAACTAATATTATGATAAATAATTTTTAACGAATTTCCATAAGCAAGACGAGCTACTGCAGGACTCTTACGGTGTGACCTGAGGTCGGTAGTATTCAATGAGCACCGATCATGGTACCAAGAAAACGTTCTGAGGAGTCATTAAAAATTATACGTGTGTTCGCACTCTACCGGACGCATTTTACGTCCAATTTGGTTTACATTTGGTACTCACGTTGGTTTTCTAAGTGGCTCTTTAGTCAAAAACTCCAACAACCGGAAACACCTTTTTTTGACAGAAAGTGACGGTTTTTTGAGATTTTTGTACTAGAATAAAACTTTTTTTGGGTTTTTACACGACCTTATAGCTCGTCTGGTTCCGTAAAAATAGATACAAATGTAAAATACCATACAAGTTTCCTAAAAGAAGCACAAGAAGCGGGTTTGTCCACTACGAGCTAAGCGAAGCTGCGCATGTAAAGCCGGGGCAGGTGGATGAAGAGAAAATAAATTCTACTAATATACAATATTTCGTACTCGCAGGCCTTCATGAGTAGACCAATTTCCCAAATAGTAAGTTGAAACTACAATACAAATAAACTTAATTTTGGAAATTCGTTCAACTCACGCCGGGGGTTCAGTTGTGATCAAATGTTCAACTTGGCAAAGCCGGAACAGCTGCTATTCTATATATTACTTTCTCACTATACTATAGTATAGAGAAAGTATAGTGAGCGCAAAAAAAATCGATGTTGAGATTTTTGTGGAAGTATCCGTTTTGAGGCCCAATGAGTTAAAAAAAGTGGTTATTACAGAATGTCTGTCTGTATGTATACAAAGCTAGAGAGAAAACTATTCGATCGATTTCGAAGAAATTTGCACCTAACATGTCAATTAGGCCTGTATAGATGCACAAAAAGAAGTTTTGAAAATTTTTTGGCCAAAAAAACCCCAAAAAATCAGTTATTATTTTTTTATAAAGAAACGACTCTAACAATTTTGATAAAATTTGGCTTATTTGTAGCCCTTAATATACCATATCATATGCAAATAACCGCAACTTTATAAAAATTCTCGTTTAGCTAATAATAATAATAATAACTGATTTTTGGGGAGTTTTTGGCCAAAAAGGGGGTTGTTTTTCAAAACCTTTTTTCGTGCATCCATACAGGCCTAATTGACATGTTTTTTTGCAAATTTGTTCGAAATCGATTGAATAGTTTCCCCTCTAGCTAACAATAATACTATTTATTAGTTACTCTTCTACTTTAATGTATCCCCCAAATTGTCTGTCTGTATGTTTGTATGTCTGTATGCATGTATGTATACAAAGCTAGAGCGAAAACTATTCGATCGAATTCAAACAAATTTGCACCAGACATGTCTAGTAGGACTGTATGGATGCACGAAAAACGGTTTTGAAATTTTTTGAAAAACAATCCACTTTATGTCCAAAAAAACCCCAAAACATCAGGTATAATTTTTTTTATAAAAATGGCTCTAACAATTTTGATAAAATTTGGCTTATTTGTAGCCTTTAATGTACCCTACCATATGCAAAAAACAGCATATCGTTTAGCTAATAATAATAACAATAACTGATTTTAGAGGGTTTATTGGCCATAAAGTGGGTTGTTTTTCCAAATTTTTTCAAAAACTTTTTTCGTGCTAATGTTTTTTGCAAATTTGTTCAATATCAATCGAACAGTTTTCTCTCTAGCTAATAATAATAATATTTATTATTTACTTTCCTACTTTAATCCAATTATGAAGTCACAGAGAATCTGTTTAATAATTTAAATATGTTTGAAGAAAATACTTGCCCGTTTCTGGTACCGTTTATTTTGTACTAATATTTAAAATATACGAAGGGGGTTTTAGGCTCATCCCTAGAAAAGCTTTCAAGTTAATATTGTTTGAATCAATATATCTCTCATGTCTACCGGTGTGGATGAGTGCATCAAAAGGATTAATATTTGTGATAGCCCGAGCAGTGAGATGCTGGGAGGTGCAACGAGGTTTGATAAAGTAATGGAAAGCCATTAATAAACTTGCATTACTTTCTTCAGAAGAAGGAGTTTCGACGAATTTCTTTACCGTGTTTGGGTGTCGAAATTACATTGTCTTGAAATTACATCGGGATATTGGAGACACGTTATTCTTTTCACAGATGGTGGATACGTCTTAGCCTATATTTGTATAATGTACTAGCTGGTGCCCGCTGTTTCGGTAGCAGATGTGATTAAATAAATGAAAGCACTATTGGGTAAATATTAAACTGCAATTTAACTCCATTACATGCAATTTAAAAATAAACGGTACCAGATAACTGCCAAATACTTTCTCCCAGTTGAAACTTTATACCTTCCCAAGAGTAGCATAGGAGGTGGTTATTTAGAATTGCAAAAGTAGGAAAATATTGCAATGGAAAATATTAGATGCATGTAACACACATCCATATTATAGTATTATTATTTAAACTATTCGATCGATTTCAAACAAATTTGCACCAACCATGTCAATTAGGCATGTATAGATGCACGAACAAAGGTTTTGAAAATTTTTGAAAAACAACACCCTTTTTGGCCAAAAACCTCCAAAAATCAGTTATTATAATTACCTAAACGAGAATTTTTAGAAATATGCGTTTTTTTGCATATGGTAGGGTACATTAAGGGCTACAAATAAGCCAAATTTTATCAAAATCGTTAGAGCCGTTTTGGAGAAATTTTGATTTTTCCCGTTTTTTGGCTATTTTTGGGGGGTAAAACCCCTTAAAAATCAAAAATTTTAAAAAATGAAAAAAAAGCCTAGGGATATTCCAGAACTACACCTACATACCAAATTTCGTCAAAATCGGACCGTTGGTATGGTCTCCAGCTCTGTACACATCCTTACAGACACACGGACAGGCATCACCAAAAAACGAATTTTTTGGGTTCAGTGAGCACCAAAACAAATAATTTCACTAACAATATTTTTTGGGTTCAGGGAGCACCAACACAGATAATTCCACTAAACATATTTTGGGGGTTCAGGGAGCACCGAAACAGATAATTTCACTAAAAATTCAAATTTGAAAATTTGGGCGAAAACAATACTTTCCCCATATATACTACGTATAGGGTGGAGAAAGTAAAAACTGATCCGAGTTCTATGGCTCAAAAAACGAACGGACAGTGAGTTTCGTCCAAATTGACCTAAATGTTTCGCTTTTAGGCATTCGTAAATGACTGCCTAATCAGCTATGCAAAAATAAGCGCTAAAATCCAGTTTCCGCAGTTTCTTATGCATAACTGCCGAACGAGCGTACAAATTACAAATTAGGTTTGAAGTGTATTTCACATTTTATGAGTAGGGTTTTCATAAAATGTTAGATATGAAAAATATTTTACACCTTAGAAGCAAATAATTTAAATGCACTTTTACTTACTATCTTATATTCTTAAATGAGCAATAATTGTATGTTTTTGCAGAATTTAATTTCGAAAACGGCTCTAAGGATTCCCTTGTAATTTGGTGCATAAGTTATTTGTTACCCAAAAAGTCAGTTGGACTTATTGAAAATTACCGGAAAACTCGTTTTCTACATATTTTTCTCAAATTAAAAAGTAAAATTTGTCCATTTAAAATACACAGCACAGCTGATGCATAAATGTTTTCAATGCCAGTACCATAATCAGATGTTTCCTTTAAAGTTGTGTGGTAGGCCTAATGTGTATCAGTAGTCACCATAGCAACTAATAAATATCATATAACACAGACGTTAAACAACAACAGCTTCTAAAACTTACCCTTTATTAATTAAGTTGTGAAATGTTATGGCCTAACCTAAAAAAATCCTATATGGTATTTACACTCATTCAGGGTGCGTTAAACTATAAACAAACAACAATGTTTAAATACATTTACAATATTTAAACACAAACCTAACATACTTTGCAGTTTCCATGATGTTTAATACTGTACATTGAGTAGGCCTATGTTTATCACTTACATACCTGATATATACTTCTAAATAAAATATTTTTTTTTTTATATTTAATCGATAAAACATATCAATTAAACATATTTATTAAAATATTTTAATAAAATAATCTTTAAAGATAATTTTATAATTTGCTTTATCGGGGATATAAAACAAAGCTAGAGTTTAGCTGATGGGATCATAACCAGATCGTAGATCGGCTTCCAGCTAGTATTAGGCTATAACAGATAAATTAAAAATACAAAAACAAACCCGAACGGGTGAACATTTGCAACATTTTGAAGATTTGCTTGAGTTATAGCTAGAAACACTCTGGTTCAAGTCACATATATAAAAAAAAAAACTAAATCAAAATGGTTCATCCGTTTGGGAGCTACGTTGCCACAGGCAGATATGCAGCCTCAGACGTTTAACTTATGCATAATATGTGCCAAGTTTAAGGTCTCTAGCTTCATAGCAAGTATGTGAATTATTATTTACTAGGGGCTCTGCCCCTGGAAGCTTCGCGTCCCAACCCCGCCTCGGCCTATGGCCTCAGATGGCTGCTTCGCTTCGCTAGCACTTAGAAAACTCTCTAAAGGCTCTCGCTAATCTTTGGCTCGTTTGTACCTGGGTGAACGAGCATCGTTCAGTATTTTTAACAACTGGATTATATCTATAATGTATCTATTCGAATATTTAGTGACTTTGAAGGAGGTATAAAAAGATGCTGTACCTATTCGCCTTCTAAGTGACTTGAAAGGTGGTGTAAAAAGAAGTTCAGATTTAAAATTGTATGCTCATTTTTAAGACTTTATGCGCGTTTTTGAAGACGTAAGACCTAGCGCATTCAATTCCTGACGTCAAATAACCGCTGTATGCAAATTTTCTTCAAAATCGTTAGAGCCGTTTTCGAGATGCGCGACAGATATAAAGATAATGCAAGAGTAATATGATTTAAAGTAATAGGATTTTAAGGGTGTTTTAACATTCCACCTCTTGGACTAACGTAATCGAAATGCAAATGGGGTTTCTTTCTTATACAGAGTGATTCAGAAAGAAACGGGAAAACATTCAGGACGTGTTCTACTAGGGAAAATAAAGAAAAAAATTCCTATAAACATAGGTTCGGAAATGCTTCGTTTTCAAGATATCCGCCATTTTGTTCTTTTAAAAACACAATTCATACCTGGAGAACGGTTTGACTGGTTGAGTTTAAACTTGGCATGAAGTTTAACCTAACAATGATATATCTTAAGAAAAATAAGCGATTAAATTCAATCATGCGTTTAAAAATGGCGGATGTTTGAAAATTTCTAAATTACTCAAAAACCTTACATTGAGACAAATTTTTTGTAGCCCTTTTGATTCCCTATCGGACGGTTTCGGATGAAGGAAAATAGCTAAGTTAAAGATCGTAATAGCAAATATGTACCCACAATATTGTTGTGTTTACTGTATTGGTTTAGGATGCCGGGTTGAACAAACCAATTAATTATTGTACATAAATTAACTATAATCCGATTGTTTTGACTGTGAAACCATCCGATAGGGAACCAAAATGGCTACAAAAAATTTGTCTTGACTTTTGTTTGTTGAAATGTACGGTATTTGAGTAATTTAGGTTTGCAATTTTCAAACAGCCGCCATTTTGAAACGCATGATTGGATAGAATCGATTATTTTTTTTTAAGTTAGGTGATTGTTACGTTTATCTTCATGCCAATTATTTGGCAAGTTTATTTGCAGTTTATGCAAAACAATGCAGGTTTTGATAAAGCGTGAATACCATATGAGCTTAGAATAACATATTTATTTCGAAATCACAGACAGAGAATTCAATTTTATTTATATGTAGGCATATAGATAATATACTTGTGCGACCCGGCATTGCTTCGCTATTATTTGTTTTGAGTATATAAATATATATTAAGACTAGCTGGCCCGATCCGGCTTTGCACGGATAGACAAATCAAAGTTAAATGTATATTAACAAGAAATATATTATGTCAATACAGATATTACACTATGTATTTCTTATGGGGATTTTTAGTAACTTTGACCCCCCCCCCTAAACCTAACCTAAAATTTCGATTTTTTTAAACCCTTTCTTAGCGAGCACCTATGGCTTTAGGGGAAGCTACATACCAAATTTCATTTCAATCCGTTCGGTGGTTTTGGGAAATCGTGATTTAGTAACTTTGCCCCCCCCCAAAACCCCCCCTAAGACTTCAAATTTTTGAAACTCTTTCTTATCAGCACCTACGGTCCTAGAGAAAGCTAAATACCAAATTTTGTTCCAATCCGTTCAGTGGTTTTGCAGAAATCTTGATTTAGTAGCTTTGACCCCAAACCCCCCCTAAGATTTCGAATTTTTTTAAACCCTTCCGTATCAGCACCTACGGCCCTAGAGAAAGCTACATACCACATTTCATTCCAATCCGTTCAGTAGTTATAGAGAAATCGTGATTTAGTAACTTTGACCCCCCAAACTCCCCCTACAATTTCGATTTTTTTGAAAACCTTCTTTGGGAGCACCTATGGCCCTAGAGGAAGCTACATACCAAATTTCGTTCCAATCCGTTCAGTAGTTTTTGAGAAATCGTGATCAGTGAGTCAGTGGATTTGGCTTATATATATATATATAGATTAAATTAACGAACACAATTTAGTGAGTGTTTGAAAAATTCATTTTGAAATGACTTGTGGTTAAAATAAGATTATTATGTTCATGGCAGGTGATAGGGCGCGTATTAAACATAATATGGTTATTTTAATGTAATGCAATTTATTTTATATGGGTATCTATCCCATTTGAATTATTAATAAATTTTATGGGTAGCTATCCCTTTGACTTTAGTAATCACTTAAGAATAATATTACACAATTTTAGCTGTATAGCTTGCAGGAAGTTGTTTCAATTTATATTTATTGTATACAGGGGTAGCAACCCTATTTCAACCCCTTAGACTCTAGTATTTGTAAAGCCTAAACACTCCTGGCATTATATGGATAAACTCTGAAATTTTTAATGAACTCGGACGAACAATGTTTCAGTCCATAGAGGACAAAGAAAGAAACATTCGTTTTTATAGAGATAGATAGATGACTAGGACAAGTTTCAAATTTTTGAAACACGCAAATTATTCAACCTAATATAAAATATAAACCAGACTGTCTATCTACGAGGTAGGCTAAAACAATACTTATTTCAGATGTTCAAAATCATCTGTCAAAAAGCTACTAATTTATTTGTTGTTTTATAGTTATGGTAATTACTGTTAAAGCAGTGTTTACAGTATAGACAGAACTGTAAGGGTTTATAAATAAATTTGTGGTTTTGTGACGCATATTTCTACGGAACCGAATTTATTAAATTTGCTGTCATTGGAATTCGTTTCTTTTTAGAACACTGACACAAATTTCAAAGTACCGATGTAGGATTTCTTTGGACCTAATACAGGTTCAAAGGACATAGTTCTTTGGAACCTGATATCCAACTTATTAATAGATAAGGAAACATCGTAGCTTTTAATAGCAACTTTATCAGCTTCAGATTTTATTAACCGTTATTTTAATAGATAAGGAAGTAGTTTTTTTGAGTTTTTCAGCTGAGAATTGGAGCAGTGGGATTATTTGGAAAATGCTATACTTAAGAAGCGCTTTAAGAACGTAATAAAAACAAATCAGATCAGTAAAACTCTGAAAGTAGGCGTTTCTTAAAAAGAAACCTCTTTCTTTTATATATTATATATTCAAACGTCATCAATCTCGAAAACTCGTAGTCTTATCGACTTTGGACTTGTTGCGTTCGATTTACAATGCCTAAAAACCCATAAATTTAGTTCTTTGAAGCATGTTTTACTAGTACCTTAGATTTCTTGATTTTTCTAATTGAGCTGTTTGTGGATTTTGAAATCCTTCTTTTGTGAGCATCTACTACATGACCCGCATCTCCAAAAAACCTTCAGCTTTACAGCTATTTTCGTTCTAGAATTAATAATGGAACGTAAAGAAAGATGGATGTGAGAGATAACAGTTTTTGAACAGTAGATTGTCCGTTATACCATAGTCTGAGTTAAGCCTAAATAAAGTGCAAGTACTCTAGTTCTGTCCCCGAAGTTTCTTCTAAAATTTGTGAAATGTGTTCTTCAACGCTCTCATTTTGTAGAGCAGGCTTTTATTAGCTGACTTTCCAATCCTTCCTACACGTTGGTGGACTACCTAGAAGTTTTACCATAACTGCATATTCCTCAAAACTGAACAAATACATTGTTTTAAAAAAATTATAAAGCAAACTTAGTTTAGAAACGAGTTTAACTGCAGTAAAGCAATAGAAAAACTAACGAAATAACAACCTATTGCCTACAAATGACATGTGACATTCTATCGTTGTGCTGAGTTATTTATTTAGTAAAAAATAACTAATAGGCCTACTATGTTTTGTGTGTTCTTGACAATTACCCATATTTTCGAAGTAGGTTTTTTGATGATAACTTGGTTATTTTCAAGGAACAGGAAAATTTTAAAAATCCATTTCGTTTGTCATTAATATTTTTTATTAACATTAGTATTTGTCTCTTATAAAATTCCGATCTATTTGTCTGAAACAATGTTTAACGATCGCCATTTTGAATATTAACATGGTAACGTTTAGTATCTTGGTATAGTCTACTGATACAAAATAGTATTAGCAATGCTCTTACCAAATTTAACTAATCACATATATTATTTCTCAAGGCCATTTTTTTTGTCGGTACGCCATAATTTCCTTAATACATCATCAAATTACATGAGTGAGGCATCATTTTAAAGCTTTCCTTAACCGCTACACCGGAAAAATATACAAAATAGGCTACAATTATACGAAAAAAAAAAAAATAATAATAATAATCCGAAAGTAACAGCGATGTAAGATCAAGTAAGTTGTAGGGATATCTTCCTGGCGTTGGCAACACTGATGATAACAATACCCAGCTGGAGAGCTGCCGTTACACCACTACATTGCTATTTTAAATTAATTGTAAGCCTACGGACTAAATATACGGTGTGTACTTTAATTAAGTGGGATTTAAGTAATTTAGAATGCGAATGCTTCGAACGGGTCAGCTAGTAAGTATAGATTTCTCAAAGGAGATTTTTTTGTGGCAATACAATTTTTATCAAGAAAATTGAGTAAAACATCTTTTATATGAAAGTGCATGATTTCTAGATTCCTAATAAAAGGCGTCATCTATTCTGTTACGTAAATCAATCAAATCAAATCAACGTAAAGTGCGAAATATTCGCACGGGTCAGCTAGTCTTACTAATTTCTAAAGTTATTGTTAATAAAAAAATAAAAATAAAATAAAAAATGGTCGACAGACGGAAAACAAATCGTTTTTACGTTCGATTTGGTAAAAATTTCACACACAGATTGGTTTTATAAATCGCTCGGACAAATTCGTTAGCCAAAAAAATCAAACAGCTGGAAGCACGTTTTTTGACAGGAAGTAACAAATTTTGAGATTTTTCGTACTAGAAATTGTAGTTGAAACTTTCATATTAAGCAAATGATTCTGAACTGTTGGCTTTAAAGAAGTTTTACTGTTTCAAAACTCTTACTTATACTTAAGACAAAAACGCATACCAATGAATACAGAACTTGTGAGAAGCGCAACGCCTATGTTTAAGATTCAGTCAAGTTTTATTTGAATTGGCAATCTTAGCCCGGCAGCTGCTAAGTAGCGATAACGCTACGGTCGTTTGTACGGTCGGTGTAAGTGAGACAGAGAATGAGCCAGCCAGAGAGAGTGAGAGAGACGGGTGGAAATTTTCAGCTCGAATTTGGCGGCAACCAACCAAGCTGACTATTCTCTATAAACGTTGAGCTTTTTATAAGTTCTGTGTATTCGTTGCGCATACCAGAAGTTTGAGTTAAGAGGGCGGAAATAAAGCAAACAGTGGGTTCATTCGTTTTAAATGTGACATGATATGACTTCGGCTTTCGATTATTTTGCTTCGATATTTAAGTAAAAGATCAACGGATGATAAAGTTCGTCTTGGGGCAGTTAAAATAGAAATGTATTGATACTGTGTATGAAGTTCATTTCACTTTATGAACAATGCATTTTCGTGTAATACATTCTAGATAGTGTGGGAAAGCAGTTTCGATTTGCTTATTATTTCAAATGTGATGGGAACCCATTGTTTTTATGAGGCAATAATATTCGTTGTAAATGGCATAACACATTAAAGTGGTACTCACTACAACCGCATACACAAATAGTCCATTCACTCTCCCTACAACCTTATTACACAACAACCGGTAGAACGATATTAACATAATTCCAGTAAATGTTGATGTATTCGCCTGCTCTGCCTATCGTATTAGCTGCAATCACCCGCAAGTCGTGCGCGATGCAAGATCTGTGGCTTTGTGCGCATCTGTCACTATCGTTCTACATACGTCATCACCTGTCCCGGCCGCCATTATGCAAATGCAACATCCTGCTAGTCTTATCTGACAGGACAGTCCCGAGGTGAATAGTTTGTTGCGTTCACGTGGGACATAAACAACAACGCATTCTAATTGTAACAGTGGGAAACCCGGTGGTGAGTTGGTAATGGCCTCGAAATGACTAATCGTGTTCAAGTGTCGACGAACTTGGAATGCCCGGTGGTTTGTGGTTTATGGTTAAGGTTTTGGGAATACAGTTTTAAAAACTGAACTACAACTAACTAAACATGAATAAGATCAGATGTTAATCCCAGAGATTTTGGCTTCCTGAGAAAACGCACCAGTGACGGATCGTAGCTAAAATTGGTGGGGGTGCTGCACCAGAAAATGTTTAGTCTTTATTTTAAAATTGTTTAAAAAGAAATCAACATACCTGAAAAGAAAATTTATTCAGAAACTTAATAAAATCCTAAAATAACAAATTCCATCCTTTTTTACAAGTTCCCACACTTTTTAAAAGTTTCCACACTTTTTAACAAGTTTCTAGAATTTTACAAATTTGTAGGCTTTTTTACAAGTTTCCAGACTTTTTACAAATTTTCTGACTTTTTCTGACTATTTTTTTTGCTGATGTTCCTTGACCTTACTTGACCTTTGATCTCTGTACAACTTTAAAAAAATATTTTCTTGCTTTTTCTGGGAAAATATTGTATTATTTAATATTCAAATCAATATCTGTCTGGAGGAATTGAGAGAGCTATAACCATAATATAAACAATGACTTGGTTCAAAGTAAGGAGGATTCTGACAAAAGTAAAATCAAATTCTCTAAACACAAAAAAGGCACTGTAGAAAATGGCGATCGGTTCAGTAAATGTTTATGCATCACAGTAAAGAAATAAAATTGATCAATTAAAACATTAAAAATCTATTTCAATGGATGGAATGCCTCAAATCACTTTTCAATGTAATGAATAGACTTCAGTGGTAATTAAGGTTAATGTTCAACTACAGATTCTGCGATTGTAGACAGTGATCGATTGCCGAAAATATGATTGAAACTTACACCTAACCTATGGATATAAAATGTCACATTTAATTGGTTTTGCCAGTTGAAAATGCATTAAAATTATTAGGTGTTCATGAAACATTGAATAGTAGCATATAGGAAGGATCCTGCACGCGTGTCATTATATACTAAAACAGCGAGCTGAGTGCGTTTAATACAGAATACGCCAGTTTTAAGAGAAAAGTAAAAGATGAAATGGAATAAACAGTCACACATCCTTATAAATAAGGGGGGAACACGCAAGTTTAAGTTCAAATTTCGCACATGCCACTTCGCATTTCCTTACTTTTTAAATTCTTTTCATGTATGTTTCTGGTAAAAAAACCTTCACGACCTGAATACAATGTTGCCTCTGAGGGTTTAAAACTGGCAAGGATAAAGGCGTGACCAGCACCAGTCGTTTTATGTCTAAAACAGAAAATTTGAGACAATTTGTATCAATATTTCTTTTTGAAAATTGTGTTATTAATCAATGTCAATCCCAAAGTATTAGTTTTCGTTGCGTAGTCATTGAAAACATTGACAGTTTCGTTCAATCTCATAGTTCTTTTTATTTTACCATCTTTTTCGATGGCATGTTACATCTTATAATTTTAGTATCCCTAAATACAAAAAGCAATTTAAAGTACTGTATCTCCAAATTATAACAAGTAATTTGAACTAAATTGTGTTCCATCTAGCTTGGCAAAATATTTAGGAGTTGAAATGCCGCCAATAATTTTTTACTTCGTTCATGAGATTTGAGCCCACAAATCTCTTTCCAACTGAATATTTCCAAGTGATCGATCTAAAAGAAAATAGTTGACATTAGCTCTTATAAAGTACTCTTGATGAAAATTACTAAATTCATGGTAATAAATGCTAATATATTTCCTCTACACAAGAAGGGTTCAACAGAAAATGTTAATAATTACAGAGGAATATCATTTATAGATGCTGTGTCAAAAATTTTTACGGGGATACTATTACATAGGTTGGAAGATTGGGTGGAGAATAATAACATCCTGATCGAATACCAAGCTGGTTTTCGTAGAGGATATTCAGCGGTCGATAATATATTCAATTTATATAATATTGTGAAGCTTAAGAGTAGGAAAGGAGGGAAAAAAGTGTACTGCTTTTTCGTGGATTTTCAAGCAGCATTTGATCGGGTGGGTAGGGCGGAATTATTTTACAAATTATACAACTTGGGAATATCCTCAAAATTTGTAAGTTTATTAAAAAATATATATGAGGGTGCCGCATCACAGGTGTGGTTCAATGATGGGCTAACAGATGAATTTGCAACCACTACAGGTGTTAGACAGGGCTGCCTTCTTTCTCCGTTGTTGTTTGCTTTGTTCGTAAATGATATTCACGATGCGGTTGACGGAGGTTTGTGGGTAGGGGATTTAAATGTTAGGGTGCTTTTGTATGCTGATGATTTAGTATTATTGGCCTCAGAGCCCAAAATATTGCAAAAAATGATTGATAGGTTTAAAACTTATTGTGAAAGGTGGAATTTATTGGTAAATTTGGAAAAGTCAAAGATAATGGTATTTAGGCAGGGTGGTCGTTTGAGCACAAATGAAAAATGGAAATTTAGTGATGTAATAATAGAAATAGTAAACCAGTACAAGTACCTTGGACTTACATTCACACCACAATTATCACTCAATTCACATCTTACAGAGAGAATTACGGTAGCGAAATATGCATTAAATTCTTCATGGAGGAATCTTATGGTTAAAGATAGTATTCCAATCTCAACAAAACAGGCGGTTTTTGATGCAGCATGTAAATCAATAGTCACATATGGGTCACAAGTTTGGGGTTATAGACAAAATCCTATTATAGATAATTTTCAACGCTTTTTTTTAAAGAGAATGTTTGGCCTACCAAATAATACCCCTAATAGTGTATTATATTTAGAGACAAAGGCAAAATCTTTGAATTTAGAAACTTTAAAAATAAATTTTAAATATATAATTAGGTGCCTTAGCATGACAGACAATAGATTACCAAAACAACTAGTTAGGCAGGTCATTAAAAGGAATATTTCTTGGGCTAGGTTCTGGTTGGAAATGGGGGATAAAATGCACTACGATTTAGATTTTCTAAAGATAAAAAAAATGGACAGGGAAATAAAATATTGAATGAATTATTGGCAAAATTGGAAGAAGAAGCGATGAATTCATGGAAAGAGAGGATTTTAAATTGTGAGGGGTATGATGTATACAATAAACTTGAATATAATCTTGGGGAGGCAGCTTATGTTAATGACAAATACACTCGAGAATTTATTAGTTTAATATTCAGAGCAAGGACTGCCACGCTACCTACAAACGCTAGACCAGGCAGGAATGGAATTGAAAGGATGTGCTCTTTATGCAGTTCCCGGGAGGAGGAAACCATGATACATTTTATAGGAGAATGTTTAATATTAGGTGGCATTCGAGAAAAATATTTTAAATGTAAAGTAATTGATGGTGACAGATTGATAAGGATATTGAACGGGGAAAACTGGTTTAATTTAGTAAATTTCTTGAGAAGTGCGCTCAAGTATAGGAAGGCATTTATTTATGAGTTTAATTATTAGAACTTCCTCTTTGTTCAGGGTAATAAATCCAACCTGGCAGACGACCTACGGGTCATGCTGTAAGTGTGTAACTTTATTTTGGTATGAGTTATTATTTTGGTTAGTTATGTTGTATTTCTTTTGATTCAATGTTTTGTCTTGTATGTAGTGAAATAAACACACTTTATTATTATTATTATTATTATTATTATTAAATGCTAATATTAAAAAGAGGTGACCTGTGTGTGTGTGAGCGCGCCATTGTTCGGGATACTCTAAAAAATTACTGAAAATATTAGAAACAAATCTTTTACAAGTGTAAATTTAGGATTTTCTGGGCAACATAAGCTGATTAATTTTTGTTTAAATTAAATTTTCGACTAAAAAAATTTAAATTTTCTTCCCTTTTACATTTACCTACAGTTGCTATAGCTACGAATAAATTATTACATCTGATTACCCTAGATGATATCAGATGTTGTCAGCTTAACAAAAAAACAACAAATACGTTTTAAAAATTGCTGCCATTTGAATAGCAGCTGTTAGTTTTAACCTATAACCTAAATGTCCAACCGAATTCAACGTTTTTACCACAATACAAAACGTTCGTAAAACAATGACTGCCATAAAAGCACTCGATGAGCTGAGGTGAAATTCTCCCAGAGTCTATTTCAAATAGTTAATAATTCGATCACGCGGCTAAACCGCTGAAGTGATTTGAGCGAATTTCTACAGTTAAGTTTATAGCTTATGTTTTAGAGTTTTAACCACCTATTTGCTAAGTTGGTCTACCCACAAAGGCTGCTCCGAATATCTGTTTGCGAAATTTGTTTAAGCCTCAGCTTTCAGCCCTCCTCACGCACTGCTTCGTTCCGATCGCAGCGGAAACACTCGCTTTTCGAGTTTGCACCTCGTGTTTGCA